>JAQGAY010000505.1:0-26068 GCA_034698085.1 Polydesmus angustus | reverse complement strand
ATTCCATCAAATTAACAAAAACCCGCAGAGCACATGTAACCTTGCGACTACCACTATAGAACGCCGCCTGGCGACCTTTTGTTACCGGTATAATTTTTTTTTGAAATTTTTTTTTGTGAAAATTTTTTTGGTGACAACTTTTTTCATAGAAAATTTATTTTGTAAAAAATGTCAAATTTAGCACCATTTTCTACAATCTAATTACTATTATTTTCAATTTTGGTGTCCAAAATGCAACTGCCTCTTTGCATCACATCACGCGACGGCCATGATTTTTTTACCTAATTAATTTCAACATTCGAAATAAATCTGTTCATTGATAAAAAATAATCGGTACAATTCTTATATAAGAATTACCTTTTCATTTCAATAAATTTCATAATCTTCATTTCCATTTCCCGCTCTTTTTTTTCTCTTTAAAATGCAAAAAAATAATAATTTATCGTAATTGAATTTTTCTTCTATCGATTTTTTCCCCTCTGTTTTTATTGCTTGCAGCTTGAAGCAAAAGATAATCTGCTGTAAGCTTGGGACGAAATTCGTAGCCATTTTTTTTTTTTTTTTGTGTAGAAAAATTATATGGAAATAGTCGGAAATATTCACACACCCGATGCTTTTGGGCGATCTGTACTGGCTGTGGTTTAGGTGGTGAATGCCAATCGAAATTCTATGACTAAAATATTATAGACAATGGGCTGCTGAGTATTTCCTTTTTGCGCATGCGCGGAGCTCTAAAAACCAACGCTTGTAATTGACGTCATTGAACTTTTCAATGGGTTAGGGTAGGTGAGAAATTCCCTTTAGGATATTTTTTTTTAAAAAAACATTAGAGATACTGTATGTCTTTAAAAATAATACAGTATTTTTCTCGTTTTCGAAAATTTCCTAATTGCCAGCAATAATAATACGGTAAGCAAGATACAGATCTTGCAGTAAGTAAGCGGTTGAATTTAAGTGAACACGAGAGAATTATTAGATGAGGGCTTTAAACTTTTAAAAAGTTAAAAACAATAGGCTTACAATAAAATCAAAGTACAAAATAGATAGATAGAAACATTTAATAAAATTTTTACATGGTACATAATTATCTATTATTGTGTTACTAATTTTTTTTTTTTAAAAAAACATGTAATGCATTATACTGTAATTTTTAAAGGTTCAAATTTATTGTTCCATTTTTTATCTACAGTAATACATCAGTCGGTAAAATTAATTAATAAATTTGAAAGCTGTAGAATTCTTAATGAACAATCACAATAAGTAGATTAAATATTGTTGTAATGCTTCAAAATTTACATCATCCAACGAACACCCTATGCAACCTTTATAAATAAAAATTTCAATCTGTGAAAAATGTTACATTCATCAGTTATTTTTTTTTTTACCCTTTAATTATTATTGTTCTTAAAAAAAAAAAAACGAAATAAATTTCTTTGAATTGAATTTTTTCAACCAATTTTATTTTTCAATCTCTAATGTTTGACAGCAAATTTATTACTTTCATTAAAATTTTCTTCACTCTACACTGCAAACTCAAGTCACCAACTAAGGGAGAAAAAAAAAATACTCAAAACACATAAATAATAATTTGCATTACCTGGTATAAACTTGTTTATAAATTTATTGAGAAGAGAAACAATCATTCACACATTTTTTTTTTTGTGTGTGTGTTATTTAAAAAGCGGTTTTCATTAAAAACAAAAAAAATTTGCATCACTTCTGCGAACTCAAATTCGCGTTTTTTCCTTATTTCGTCATTTAATACTTGTTTTTTGTGTATAAAAGCGTGTAAAACTCGACGATTCATACTTTCAATCATTCCTGGAAAATGCTGCCGCTGCAACTAGTAACACTCGCCGCCTTCTCTCTTCTTCTTCCGCATTCGACCGTGGCTTCCGTCAAGCCCAACCCCGTCGACCTTTCCGCTTTGCCTCATCTTCCTCCGCACTGCGCATATCCGGATCTGAGACAAAATCATTACATACTCTGCAAAAACGACGTCCCGGACTTTTCCTCGTTTAACCGGACGTGGTTCGACCCCGTCAGCACCTTAACCATCGCCGCCTGCGCTTCCGCCACTATCACCCGTCAACGTATTAAGCCTCTCCAAAAGGTCAACTTCCTACACATCAACTGCACTAAATTAGAGGTTGGAGATGCACACGCCTTGGATGATCTTACACAGCTTGACTACCTAGAAATGCAGAACAACGTTGTCGCTTTTCCTCGCCATTTTTTTTGCAATTTAAAATCCCTCGAAGAGTTAAATGTAAACAATAACAAATTGAGCTCGGACGAGGCTTTCGGTTTAGGCAATTGTTCTAAGAATGGTCAGCAATCGCTTTCGTGTGCCAGTCGTATTAGCTCTTTATCCGCTTCAAATAACGCGATGACATCCATTAAGAAAGATGGTTTCCTGTGTAATTTGAAGTCGTTATATTCCTTGGATTTAAAAAATAATTTGATTGAAACTATCGATAAAGAAGCTTTTCTCAGTGTTCCTAGATTGCGCTACTTGGATCTGTCTGGAAACTTAATTAAAGAACTGGTTCTGGGTACGTTTAGGTTTGCCCAACGCGTAAATTATTTAGACCTATCAAATAATCGATTGTTGCAGCTTCCGTTTCTTGCTTTCAAACCGTTGAACAAATTAAAATATTTGAATTTATCCGCAAATTTAATAACCAGTTTAAATGAAGGTACGTTCAATTCGTTGAAGGCCAATACCGTGGATTTGTCAAATAACCGAATTAAGGACATTAAGAACGCGTTCGCAAACTCCACAGTATTTAAATTGGATTTGAGAGATAATCAATTGGAGACTATCGATGCGGACACCCTCAGTGGACTACAATTCGTAACGTCCCTCAATTTGAGTCATAACGCTATTAAGGCTATTGCGGAAAATGTGTTCGACTTCTGTTACAAACTTAAAACGCTGGATCTTTCCTTCAATCGGATACAGGATTTTTCCAAAATAGGAGGAGCTAAGTCGATCAAGAATTTGCTTATTGATCACAATAAAATGTAAGAGCTAAATGTACCAAGATGTGTGAATAAAAATTTGTTCAAAAGTACTTTCGTTTCATTATATTTTTTTATTGAAGTAAACATAAATACGGTATTATTGTCGTTTTAATAAGCATAAATATGGCAAGAAATACATTTTTGTAAAAAGTAATATGAAAATTTTTACTTGAAAAATTTTTTTATTAAAATATTTTTTTGAAAAATTTTTTTTGTGAAAGATTTTCTTGTAAAAAATTTTTTGTGAAAATTTTTTTATGAAAAATTTTTTTGTCAAAATTTTTTTATGAAAATTTTTTTTGTCAAAATTTTTTTGTGAAAAATTTTTTTGGTAAAATTTTTTATCAATAATATTATTGTTTAATAAAGCATTAAAACGAAATTTTACAACTCAATAAAATTATATAGGAGTAGTTGACGTAGAACTACATTTTTCTTGTGTCTATAACGTAGACACACTTCTTATTTAAGAATTACCTTTTCATTTTAATAAATTTTATTATTTTTGTTTTCATTTTCATTTCCATTTCCTGATCTTTTTTTCTCTTTAAAATAGAAAAAAAATTCAATTACAATAATTGAATTTTTTTCAATCATCTTTTTTTTCCTCCGTTTTTAATGCTTGCAGCTTGAAGCATAATTTTAATTGAAAATACTGCAATAATTTTTGCTGTCAAAAACCAGCACCCAGCTAACAAAAAACATTACGCAGAATAAATTATTAATTATTAAAAAAAAGCATAAAAAATAATAAAACATGTTTATAAAAGCAAATAAAAGTATTATTTACAATTTTTTGCACCGTAATTTTGTGCAATAATTAAAAAAAGTGGTTTTAATTGAAGAAAAAATATTAAATCATACTGTGCCAAATTAAATTTCTATTTTCCCTGTTTCGTCATTCGATCCTTTACTTTTATGTGTATAAAAGCGTATTAAACTAAACCATTCTTATTTTCAGTCAGTTGGGGAAAATGCTGCTGAAACTAGTGACACTCATCGCCTTCTCTCTTCTCCCGCGCTCCATCATGACTTCCGTCTGGCGCGACCCGGTTGACCCTTCTGCCTTGCCTCATCTTCCTCCGCACTGCGCATATCCGGATCTGAACGACAACCATTACATCCGCTGCGAAAACGACATCCCGGACTTTTCCTCGTTTAACCGGACGTGGTTGGACGCCGTCGACACTCTCACCATCGCCGCCTGCGCTTCCGCCACCATCACGCGACAACGTTTTCAGCCTCTACGAAAAGTCCAATTCTTACACATCGACTGCGCTGAATTAGCGGTTGGAGATGGACACGCCTTCGATGACCTTACCCAGCTCGCGTACCTAGAAATGCAAAAAAACCTCGTCACTTTTCCTCGCCATTTTTTCTGCAAATTAAAAACCCTCGAAGAGTTAAATGTAAACAATAACAAATTGAACTCGGACGAGGCTTTCGGGTTAGGCAATTGTTCCAAGAATGGTCAACAATTGCTTTTCTGCGCCAGTCGTATTCGCTCTTTATACGCTTCAAATAATGCGATGACGTCTATTAAAAAAGATGGTTTCCTGTGCAATTTGAAGTCGTTAACTTACTTGGATTTGAAGAACAATCTGATTGAGACAATCGATAAAGAGGCTTTTGTCAGTGTTCCGAATTTGAAGGACCTAGATTTGGCTGGGAACTTAATTAAAGACCTGACCCTGGATATTTTTCGGTTCGCTAAACAATTGAATTATTTAGACCTATCGAATAATCGATTGTCGCATCTTCCGGCTCCTGCTTTCAAATCATTGAGAAGTCTATTTCGTTTGAATTTATCCGGGAATTTAATAACGAGTTTGAATAAAGGTACGTTCAATTCGTTGATGGCCAATACCGTGGATTTGTCCCGTAACCGAATTAAGGAGGTGAAGAACGCGTTTCAAAATTCCGAGGTTTCTTATGTGGATTTGAGCGGTAATCAATTAGAGACTATCGATGCCCACACCCTGGGTGGACTAAGAGCTGTGACCACTATTAATTTAAGTCATAACGCTTTTAGAGATATCGCGGAGAATGTGTTCGACTTGTGTCCGAACCTTAAAACGCTGGACCTTTCCTACAATCGGATACGGGATTTTTTCAAAATTGGAGGAGCGAAATCCATCGAGAATTTGTTTACCGATCATAATGAATTGTAAGATAATAAATTTAAATGAGGGAATAAACTTTGCTATGAAGTACTTAACGCTTTTTTTATTATAATTACTATTATTATTATTATTATTATAAAACTTACCGTAAGTACTGTAATCATAAATTACGATAGCTGCATTCAGAAACAAATTAAAAGTCATATTTGAGACCAAAGGTAAAGTATTATTGCCAGGGGAATTCAAAATATTTTTTGTGCTTATATCTTTTAAGTGAACATAGTCCAAGAGGTTTAAATTTTGAATTGTCCTTGCAATAATACTTTTAACTTTGGTCTTAATTATGACTTTAATTTTGGTCTAAAATATGACCTTTAATAGCTGCATTCCGAAACAAATTAAAAGTATTATTGCAAGGACAAATCATAATTTAAACTTCTTGGACTATGTTCACTTAAAAGATAGAAGCCCAAAAAATATTTCGAATTGTCCCTTTTTTTTCTTTTTTTTTTTTTTTTTAATAATTTGCGTCAATAAGAAACCTTGCAATAAAACTTTGACTTTTGTCTTTACTATGACTTTTAATATTTTCTGAATGCAGCTACTGTCACTATAGTATGGATTTTTTTTACAAAAATTTAATGAAGCTAATTTGAAGTTTTCAATCACAAGTTTAAATTTATTAGAATAACAAAAGGAATATTTACTTAACAAAACACTTAACTCATAGTATGTAAATACTAAATCTTAGTCTGTTCTTTTCATTAATAAATATTAATAAATGTACTAGTAGGCTATTTAAATTTGTTTTTCTAATATAATCCATCTATGCAATAATTACATATTTGTCGTTTTTATTAGTTTCTTAAATAAACCATTTTTATTAAATAAAAAGAAACTTTCAATTATTATTGTTTAACAATTTTTTTTAACACAAAGCTTTTAATATTGCATAAGCACAAAAACATGATTAATATCAATGTAAATTTAAACCAGAGAAATATTATACAAATTATTATGCACAATAATAATTATTATTATTGGTAATTCACACTAAAATTATTATGTAAGTTTTAATTTTCAATAATTTATTAATATTCAATACCGGTACTATTTAATTGTTAAAATAAGACACTAATGTTATTTTCCACCTTTGTAATTTTTATGTGTATTCAAATGAGTAGGCCTATCGAATGACAAATCAGGTAAAATACATGCAAAAGATTCGTATTATTAAATTAAAATTAGAATATTTAAAATTAGTCAGAGAGAAAAAAAAAATGCAGCTAAAACTAGTGGTGTCTATCGCTTTCTCTCTTCTGCACTCGTCCATGGTTTCCACCAACCTAAACCCGCCAGCCGATCCGGCCGCCGTGGCTCAACTTCCTCCGCATTGTGTTTATCCTTGGAATTTTAATTTTGCTATTGACTGCCTATACGATATTCCCGATTTCTCTTCTTTTAACCGGAAATGGTTAGACTCGGTTGTAACCTTCGCTATCAAGAATTGTACATCCGGCACTTTCACGCGTCAACGTTTTCAGCATTTACGAAAAGTCAAGTATCTGGACATCGATTGCGCTGAAATCGTGGCGCCGGACGAACAAACTTTCGCCGACTTCACTCAGCTCACCAGTTTAAAAATTCAGAGAAACGCCGTTGCTTTTCCCCGGAATTTTTTTTGCCACACCGAATCTCTCCAATTCCTAAATTTGGAAAATAACAGGCTTAGCACGGACGAGGCTTAGCACGGACGAGGCTTTCGGACTGGGCGAGTGCTCTAAAGGTACCGGTCAACAATCATTTTCCTGCGCTAAACATATTTCCGTTTTAGAAGCTGCTAACAATAGGATAACTTCGCTCAAAAAAGATGGCTTTCTGTGCAATCTCGGATCTTTATCATTTTTGAATTTAGCAAATAACGTCATCGAAAGTATTGAAAATGGCGCGCTGGCCAGGGTTCCTCGCTTAACCCTCTTGAATCTGGCTGGAAACGCGATTAAAGAACTGGCGGCAGACACTTTCCAGTTCAATGCTGAGATTGATAATTTGAATTTATCTAACAATCGATTGACCTATTTGCCGGCTAACATTTTTAAGATACTGGAAAAGTTGATTCATTTGAATATTTCCAACAACTTGATAACAGTTTTAGGTCCTGGAGTGTTTAATTCGGTTTGGGCGAATACGTATTTGTCGAATAACCGAATTAGCCGGATAAACAACGCTTTCCATAACTCCAGCATCGATCATCTAGATTTGAGCGGGAATCGATTGGAGACTATCGATTACAATACCGTCGATGGATTACAGTCGGTGTGGGTTTTAATATTAAGCCGCAACGCCATTAGGACCATTGCCGAAAATGTTTTTGACCAGTGTCCAAACCTTAGAACACTGGATCTTTCGTCTAACCGGATAAAGGATTTTTCGAAAATTGGAGGATCTAAATGGATCGAGAATTTGTATACTGAAAACAATGAAATTACATCAAATACTTGTTCAAAAAATGCTTTTGTTAAACTTGATTAATGATTGTTATTAAATTTATTATTTTTTTTTTTTGAAAAATATTTTGTTTTAAATTTACATTAATTAACACCTCCCATTTAATAATAATATTGTTAAAAAAAAATAATTTTTTGAACACGACCTCTCCAACTGAGTCGGCAAGTGATGTAGGCATCTGCCATAGAGTTAATGCAAATTTCGTTGAGCGCGTAAACACGTGCCGACTCAGTATTGAGAGGTCATATTCAAAAAATTGTTTTTTTATAAGTAAAATGCTCAAAATAAATACCCGGTATGAAAAAAATTATTGCGTTTTCATATTTTTTTTACTAATTTATTTAATTTTCAAAACTAGCGTCTTTTTTGAATCACCCTATAACAATTTTATATCGCTAACAAAAACAAAACACGTTATAAAATTTTTTTTTTTTAATAAGCATGATTAATGATGATTATTATTATGTAATCGTAGAAAACATTATGCAATACAATTATTACGGTATTTATTATGAAAAATTCGCATTTTACTATAATAATAATTCTTAGTTTTAATTATTTAATTATTATTGCAAACCGTTTTTCAATGAAACATGATTGATGATTTTTATTAATATAGAAATTTAAACTCGGAAATATTATACAAATTATTATTATGCGTGAATCGCATTTTACAATAGTAATAATTATTCAAGTTTTAATTTTCATAATTATTTAAAAAAGCTCAATATCATTTTAATTGTTAATGAAAAAAAAACACACATGTTGTTGGCAACCTTTGTATTTATTCAATACTCGTTCAATACTTATTTGAGTACTACACAGAAGAGTCGCGTGTATTTTCAATCAGTCAAAAAAAAAAAAAAATGCAGCTGAAACTACTAGTGTTGTCCATCGCTTTCTTTCTTCCGCAATCGTCCATGGTTTCCGCCTACATAAACCAGGATCCGGCCGCCGCTTGTCATCTTCCTCCTAATTGCTATCCTCTGAATCCTAATACTAAAAATTATAAATACGTGCGCTGTGAAAACGGCATTCCGGATTTCTCTACTTCAAACCAAACTTGGTTGAACAACATCGAAATATTAGAAATCCACGGCTGCGCATCCGGAACCATCACGCGCCAAACCTTTCAACATCTCCCAAAACTTATAGAAATAAAGATCGGCTGCGCTAAAATCGTAGCCTTAGATGAACTCGCTTTCCTCGACCTCCCGCAGCTCGAAATCGTAGAAATTGCGAAAAACGCCGTTGCTTTTCCTCGCCATTTTTTTTGCAACGTTAAACAGCTCAGAAGCTTGACAGTGCACAACAACCAGCTGAGCTCGGACGAGGCTTTCGGACTGGGCGAGTGCTCCAACGGCGGTGGTCAACAACAACAACAGTCGTTTTCCTGCGCGGACAAAGTTAACTATTTATTGGTATTGAATAACAAGATAACAATTAGGAAAGACGGATTTCTGTGCAATTTAAAATCTTTGCAATTTTTGTTTTTACAAAATATTTTGATCAAATATATAGAGAAAGAAGCGTTTCTTAGGGTTCCGCTTTTATACGAATTGCACCTGGAAGAAAACGCGATTAAAGATGTAGGCATTTATTTTAAATCGGAGATGTTGCGGAATATAAACATGAAAAAATATTTGCATTTTCATTAACTTTTGACTGATGTATTTAATTTTCAAAACTTGCGTCCTTTTTTAATCACCCTTTTTATATTGCTAACAAAAACAAAAGACATTTTTTTTTAAATTTTTTTAATAAACATGTTTAATGAGGATCTTTATTAAGTAATCGTAGCAAAAATTATGCAATACAATTATTTATTATGAAAAATTCGCATTTCACAATAATAATAATTCAATTAGTTTTAATTATTTAACTATTATTAAGATACAAAATTAATTGTCGTTGCAACATTTTGTATTTGACTTGAAACGTCATTCCGAGCTTATTTGATTATACAAATTATATAAACATCGAAAGTTGGCATATTTTTTAATTACTTGAAAAAAATGCGGTTCAAACTAGTGTTGTTCGTCGTTTTCTCTCTTCTTCATTCGTCGGTTGTCTCCACCAGCACGGAACAGGAAATGGATCTTTCTACCTTGGCCTATCTTCCTCCCAATTGCTCTTTTACGTCCCCTGATTATCACAATGATTATATTAGCCTATTTTGCGAAAACGCCACTCCCGATTTTGCCTCTTCTAACCAGACGTGGTTGGACAGTATTGAATACTTCAAAATCCGCGCTTCCACATCCTGCAACATCACGCGCCGAGCATTTCAACATTTTCCAATACTCAATTATTTGACTATCGAGTGCGCTGAAATCGTTGCGGCGGATGACTTCGCTTTCGTCGACCTCGATGACCTCATCGATATAGAAATCCTTAAAAATGCCGTTGCTTTTCCTCGTCATTTTTTTTGCAACGTCAGATCCCTCCAAACGTTGGTTTTGCAAAATAACCAACTTAGCTCGGACGAGGCTTTCGGAATGGGCCAGTGCTCCAACGATGATGATCAGGGACAATCGCTTTCCTGCCCAAACAGAATTAAGCGTTTAGTGGCAGCCAATAACAAGATGACTGCTATCAAAAAAGACGGTTTTCTGTGCAATTTAAGATCTTTGAAATTCTTATTTTTACAAAATAACGCCATAGAAAGTATCGAAAAAGAAGCGTTTCTTAGGGTTCCGCTCTTATACGCTTTGGACCTGACCGGAAACGCGATTACGGAACTGGCGGTCGACACCTTCCAATTCGCCACTGCATTGAGGATTTTGGACTTATCCAACAATCGATTGACCCAACTTCCGGCTTTTATTTTTAAACCGTTGCTCAATTTGTTGGAACTTAATTTAAATGGGAATTTATTTGTAGTTTTATCCGAGGGTCCTTTTAATTCGTTAAGAACCCATACTTTGGAATTGTCCAATAACAGAATTAGTCGGATTAACCGCGCTTTTCGCAACTCTAGCGGAATATCTTATTTATATTTGAACGGGAATCGAATAGAGACTATCGATTCTGACACCGTCAATGGATTACAGTCCGTGGAAAAGTTATTTTTAAGCAACAACTCCATTGGGGCCATTTCTAAGAATGTTTTTGACCAGTGCCCTAACCTTAAAACGCTGGATCTTTCCAGAAATCCGTTGAAGTATTTTTGGAAAATTGGAGGCTCTAAATCGATCGAATTTTTGATTACTGACCACAACAGAGCGGATTAAACCCGATTAACCGGAATAAAATACCAGTAATAAAATTTGTATTAAGATTTAATTATAATTTGCTTTAAATCGAACAATTAGATAATCCATATTAAATTTAAAGATAATATTTAAAAATATTCTAAATTATTATAATAGATCATGACATTACGTTTCGAATGTTTCGACATTGGAATAAAATTTCGTTTAGAATAATACGGTACTTAATTTTTAAAAAAAAAAAAAAAATTATAATTGAATTAAACACAAATAATAATAATAATACAAGTATGCATGTGCCGGTTGCTTCTCGGTATGCTCTGTAGGCATCTGCCTTATAGGGTAAATGCAAAATTCGTTGAACGCGTAAACACGTGCCGACTCAGTTGTATAAGTCAAATTCTAAAAATTTGTTTTTATTAGTAAATTAGAGATGTTGCTGAATATATAAAAAAAAAAAAAAAAATAGTTTCGTTTTCGTAAACATTTGACTGATTTATTTTATTTTGAAACATTGTATTTGAATCACCTTATACCAATTTTATATTGCTAACAAAAGCAAAAGACGTTTAAATTTTTTTTAATAAACATGATTAATGATGACTATTATTAAGTAATCGTAACAAAAATTATGCAATACAATTATTTATTATTATGCAAAATTTGCATTTCACAATAATAATAATTATTCTAAGTTTTAATTATTGTTAAGATACAAAATTAATTATTGTCGTTGCAACATTTTGTATTTTACTTTAAACGTCATTCCAAGCTTATTTAATTATACAAATTAAATAAACATCGAAAGTTTTTTATTTTTTTTAATTAGTTGGAAAAATGCTGTTGAAACTAGTGTTGTTCGTCGTTTTCTCTCTTCTCCATTCGTCGGTGGTTTCCACCAGCACGGAACAGGAAGTCAATTCTTTAGCTTTGGCTCATCTTCCTCCGCATTGCTCTTTGTCTCCTGATTATAAGAAAGACTATTTTAGCATACAATGCGAAAACGGTGTTCCCGGTTTTGCCCCTTCTAACCGGACGCGGTTGGACATTCTCCGTTCCACATCCTGCACCATCGCGCGCCAAACGTTTCAACATTTTCCAAAACTCAAATATTTGGCGTCGGATGAACCAGCTTTCGTCGACCTTCCGGAACTCACCAATGTAGTAATTGAGAGAAACGCCGTCGCTTTTCCTCACCATTTTTTTTGCAACTTAAAATCTCTCCAAATGTTGAATTTGAAAAATAACCAGCTTAGTTCGGACGAGGCTTTCGGACTGGGCCAGTGTTCCAACGGTACCGGTCAACAATCCCTTTCCTGTCCGAACAACATTAAACAGTTATGGGCGGCCAATAACCGGATGACTTCGATCAAAAAAGACGGTTTTTTGTGCAACCTCGGTTTTTTGAAAATCTTGATTATAAAAAATAACGCCGTAAAAAGTATCGAAAAAGAAGCGTTGGCCATGGTTCCGCTCTTAAACTCTTTGGACCTGGAAGGAAACGCCATTACAGAACTGGCGGTCGATACCTTCCAATTCGCCACCGCGTTAAAGAATTTGGACTTATCGAACAATCGATTGACCCAACTTCCAACTAACATTTTTAAACCGTTGAAAAATTTGTGGAGCCTTAATTTAAACGACAATTTATTCGTAGTTTTACCCGAGGGTCTTTTCAGTTCGTTAAGCATTAGGACCCTGGATTTGTCGAATAACCGAATTAACCGGATTAACCGCGCTTTTCGCAACTCGAGCGGAATCACTTTCTTATATTTAGACGATAATCGATTAGAGACTATCGATTACGACACCGTGGATGGATTACAGTCCGTGAAGGAGTTATTCTTAAGCAACAATTCCATTAGGGCGATAACTAAGAATGTTTTTGACAAGTGCCCGAGCCTTAATACGTTGGACCTTTCCAAAAATCCGTTGAAGCGTTTTTGGAAAATTGGAGGCCGTAAATCTATCGAATTTTTGATTACTGACCGCAACAAAGCGGATTAAACCGGATTAAAATACACTTAATAAAATTTGTATTAAACTTACTACAGTGTGTTTTTAAATTTACGGAGTTTTTAAAAAATGAATAAACAAGTCAACTTTTCATGAAAATGAATAAACAAGTCAACTTTTCATGAAAATGAATAAACAAGTCAACTTTTCATGAAAATGAATAAACAAGTCAACTTTTCATGAAAATCAATTAATTTCTTTATATTTGCATTAATAAACACTTCCTATTTAATAATAAAACAGAACTTTTAGAATATGACTTTTACAACTGAGTCGGCACGTGTTAATGCGCTCGAGGAAATGCGCATTAATCCTATGGTAGATGCCGGCACATGACGAGATGCAGGGTAAAAGTCCGCAAAAGCTTTAGCCGTCAAAGTGAGCACGTTTACACGTGCCGACTCAGTTGCAGAGGTCATATTCTTTAAATTATTTTTTATTATTAAATGGGAGGTGTTAATTAATATAAATAAAAATAAATAAATGTATTTTTATTACCATTTGAGTGATTTATTAATTGTTTAAAAAGTGCGTGCTCCGTGGGGGACACCCTATAGACTACAATAATTATTATAGGGTATAGTTTTTTTTTTAAATAAAAATTTTTTAATGAATCAATCAAAGGTTTAAATTTATTAAATTACAAAAGTAATATTTACCTACCAAAATACTTAGCTCACATTATGTTAATATAAAACCTAAAGAAATATTATACGGTACATAATTGGTAATTTACAATAATAATTATTCAAGTTTTAATTTTAATAATTTATTGATACGCGACACTACTTAATTGTTTTTTTTTTAAAAAAACTGACACTCATGTTTTTGGGAACCTTTTGTATTTTGCGTGATGAAAAATTTAATCCTTAACTAAATATAGCTTATAAATTAGCTTATAAATTAAAAATAAAATACCCGTGTATTTCAAATCAGTTGGAAATAATGCTGCTGAAACTAGTGGTGCCCATCGCTTTCTCTCTTCTTCTGCACTCGTCCACGGTTGCCACCAACATGGACCGGCAGGTGGCTCAACTTCCTCCCAATTGCTCTTATAACATTCCTAACGATTATAGGTAGGTTTAGGTTTATTTTTTTTCCACCGATTTACATAACATAATACATCGAACGGAAATATGGATGCTGATATCGAAAAAAAATATCAATATAATCGTGTTTTCAAACAAGTCTGAAAGTTTTGAAATAGGAATAAATCAGTCAAAGTTTAATGAAAAAGCAATAATATTTTTATATTTACATTCAGCAACATATCCGATTTAATAATAAAAACCAATTTTTGGAATATGATCTCTACAACTGAGTCGGCACGTGTAAATAATTATGCTCACTTTGACGGCTAGAGCTTTTGCGGACTTTCAGCCTGCACCTGCCGACTGCATCTCGGCACGTGCCCGCATCTACCGTAGGATTAATGCAAATTTCCTCAAATGCATTAATACGTGCCGACTCAGTTGTAGAGGTCGTATTCCAAAAATTGTTTTCTATTATTAAATCGGATATGTTGCTGAATGTAAATATAAAAATATTATTGCATTTTCATTAACTTTGACTGATTTATTCCTATTTCAAAACTTTCAGGCTTGTTTGGACACACGATATATCGTATCGACAATTTTTCAATGTATCGTATCGACAATTTTTCAATGAAAAACTCAAATTTTTCGTTTTTTTCCCTTCCCAACAAATACATTATTTTAGATTTTTAAGTAAACTCAGTGGCGCAGGGATGATACATGGCACCCCAGGGAAAAAACTTTATTTTTTCTGCCATCCCTTCACCCCCTTAGAAAATAATTATAATAATAAGAAATTTTTTTTTGGCAAAATTGACATATTTAGTATTTTTTTAGGGCAAAATTGACATATTTAGTATTTTTTTAGGGCAAAATAATAAAAAAAATTTAAATTTAAAAAAAAAAATTTTTTTTCAACATTATTGTGAATCAAAAAATTTTAAAAAAATATCGGTCTTTCGATATATCGAAAGAAAAAATATTGGCGATATAATTATATCAATATATTTTTTTAAAAATTTCGATATATCGATATTTTTTCAACTTTCCTAATTATTCTAGGTACGTGCGCTGCGAAGGCCGCATTCCCGATTTCGCTTCTTTTAACCCGAAGTGGTTGAACCTCATCGAAGTCTTGACCATCGGCTATGGGTGCACATCCGCCAACATCGGGCGGCAAACATTTCAACATCTCCCAAAACTCAGACAATTCCTCATCGACTGCAGTGAAATCAAAACACCGGATGAAGGAGCATTCGTCGATACGGCCGCGCTCATACACGTAGAAATTCTGGGAAACGCCGTTGCTTTTCCTCTTCGTTTGTTTTGCAACGTCAAAGCCCTCCGAACGGTAAATGTGCAAAACAACCAGCTTAGCTCGGACTTAGCTTTCGGGTTGGGCGAGTGCTCTAACGGTGGTCAACAACAACAACAACCGCAGGCTTGCGAAAACAAAATTGAAAAATTATTCGCGCTCGATAACAAGATGACTTCGCTAAGGAAAGACGGCTTCCTGTGCAATCTAGGCTCCTTGACTTTCTTGCATTTACAAAATAACTCGATAGGAAGTATTGAGAAGGAAGCGTTTCTTAGGGTTCCGCATTTGCAGATTTTGTACCTCTCCGATAACGGCATTAAACAACTTCCGGTCGATACCTTCCAATTCGCCAACCAGTTGGTGACTTTGAACCTAGCGCGCAACAAGTTGACGCATCTGCTGGCTAACATTTTCAAACCCACGCCCAAATTGAAGAATCTGGAATTAACCGGCAACTTATTCGGAGTTTTAACCGAAGGTGCGTTCAATTCGTTGAGGGCCACGAATGTGTATTTGTCGCAAAACCGCATTAGCCGGATTAACGGCGCTTTTCGCAACGCCAGCGCCAACATATTAAATTTGGATAATAATCGATTCGAAGTTATCGATCGCTACACTTTTTACGGATTGCTTTCTGTTAGGGATCTGAAATTAAGCTACAACTCCATTAGGACCATTGCCGATAATGTTTTTGCCCAATTTCCGCGACTTAAAACGTTGGACCTTTCGAACAATCGGTTGAAGGATATCTCCAGAATCGGAGTACCTAAATCGATAGATAAATTATATACGGACTACAATGACTTTAAATCGAACATTTAGATAATTTAATTAAGATAATTTTTTTTTTAATAATTAAATTATTCTAATAGATTATGTAACGTTTCGAATGTCAAAACATTGGAATAAAATTTCGTTAAGAACAATACCTACTTATTTTTTTTTTTTTTTTAAAAATTATTATAAATGAATTAAACACAAATAATAATAGTAATAATACTTGCGCTTCCCTTAAAAACGAATATAGCCTACAGGGTGTTCGTTGGATGACGTTAGTTTTGAAACATGAATAAATCAGTCGAATTTTAATGAAAATAGATTATCTTTTTTATACTTACATTAGCTAATACCTCCTATTTAATAATAAAATACAATTTTTGAAATATGACCTCTTCAAGGAAGTCGGCACGTGTAAGCTTGCTCACTTTGACGGCTAAAGCTTTTGCGGACTTCCAGCCTGCACCTGCCGACTGCATCTCGACACGTGCCGGCAGCTACCATATAGGATTGATGCAAATTTTCTTAAGTGCATTAACATCTGCCGACTCACTTGTAGAGGTCATTAAAAGTATTATTTTTTTAACAATTTGCTAACCATTTTTTTTTCTTGTTTAAAAATACCTGCAATTAAAAAAAAAATGTTCAAAAACAATAAATGTTCTTGTTTAAAATGATTTATTATTATTAATGAGAAACGTAAATGTTGCAAATGTTATACAATATTGCAAAACAAAAATAAAAACATGATTAATGGTAATTATTATTACGAACGTATTAAATAATCGTCGCGAATGCAATACAATTTATTAAAAAACGACATTAATGTTGCTGCAACATTTGTTTTTTAGCTGATGTCTCATTTCACGGTGATTTCATCATACAAATAATATAAAAATAGACAGTTTTTATTTTTTAATTAGTTGGAAAAATGCTGTTGTTGTTCACAGTTATCTCTCTTCTGCACTCGTCGAGGGTTTCCACCACCAAGGGTCAACCGGTCGATTCTTCCGCCTTGGCTTATCTTCCTCCGTATTGCTCTTTTCCACACCCTGAAAATAATGCAATCATGGTCTGCGAGCGCGGTATTCCCGATTTTGCTTCTTCTGACCGGACGTGGTTGAATCGCGTTGAAGAGTTGACCATCCAGAGTCCGGCCTCCTGCTCCATCGAGCACAAAACTTTTCAACATTTTCGAAATGTCAAATCTATTTACATGGCGTGCGCAGGCGTAGTAGCCGCGGATGACCTCGCTTTCGTCGGCCTCAACCAGCTGGCCAACGTAGAAATTGAGAGAAACGCCGTTGCTTTTCCTCGCCATTTGTTTTGCAACCTCAAATCTGTCACCAGGTTAAGTTTGAAAAATAACCAGCTTAGATCGGACGAGGCTTTCGGACTGGGCCAGTGCTCCAACGATGGTCAACAACAGTCGTCTTACTGCGCGAACAACATTATCTATTTTCACGCATCTAACAACAGGATGACTTCGCTGAAGAAAGACGGTTTCTTGTGCAATTTGGGATTTTTAGATGTTTTGGACTTAGAAAATAACGCCATTGAAGGTATCGAAAAAGAAGCGTTGGCCAGGGTTCCGCGTTTACAGATATTGAAACTGGCCGGAAACGCGATTAAAGAACTGGCGGTCGATACTTTCCAATTCGCCGCCGAATTAAGGACTTTGGACTTATCGAGGAATCGATTGACCCGACTTCCATCGGCAGTTTTTAAGCCGATGATTAATTTGTTGGACCTTTTTTTAAGAGACAATTTAATAGAAGTTTTAAATGAGGGTGAGTTCAATGCAGTTAGGGCCACGACAGTGCAATTGTCCAATAACCGCATTAGTTGGATTGACCACGTTTTTCACAACTCTAACATAGCGCGGTTAGATTTGAGTGGGAATCGATTAAAGACTATCGATTACAACGCCGTCGATGGATTACAATCGCTGTGGGATTTAGTATTAAGTCACAACGCCATTACCACTATTGCCGATAATGTTTTCGACCAGTGTCCATACCTTAGAAAACTGGACCTTTCGTATAATCGGATAAAGGACTTTTCGAAAATTGGATCTAAACGGATCGAGGATTTAAGTACGGATCCCAATGAAATTAGATAAATTATATTAATTTATACCGTATAACTCCAGTATTCGTCATTAATCCGTTCCAGAGAAAATGACAAATATCAAAAATGACGAATAACTTACACATTTTTCACATAAAAACAACATTAAAAGCGGTTTAATCCGTTCCCAGAATCGAAATTTTGCATCAATGAATCACGTACGGTATAATTATGGTGTTCGTTGAATGACGTTAGTTTTGAAACATGAATAAATCAGTCGAAATTTAATGAAAATTAATTTTTTTTATATATTTTCATTAATTAACACCTCCCATTTAATAATAAAAAACAATTTTTAGAATATGACCTCTACAACTGAGTCGGCACGTGTAAACGTGTTTACTTTGACGGCTAAAGCTCTCGCGGACGTCCTGATTGCACCTGCCGACTGCATCTCGGCACGTGTCGGCATCTATCATAGGATTAATGCAAATTTCCTCGAGCGCATTAACAATTGCCGACTCAGTTGTAGAGGTCATATTCTAAAAATTGCTTTTTATTATTAAATGAGAGGTGTTAATTAATGCAAATATAAAAAATAATTCCTTTTCATTAAAATTCGACTGATTTGTTCATGATTCAAAACTATCGTCATCCAAAATGTACATTTTTTTTACGTTTAAAGTAACAGAGTGTTTTCGACTTATTGAAACATCCTCTATTGAGCGGTGCTGAAAGTAACAAAAATTGCGTTCCTGTATTTTGGTATTGAAGCTGCTGCACATTTTCCATTAATAAATTATTGTTATTGCTTAGCATAATTTTTATTTATTGAAAACAATGTTCAAAAAAACAAGTATTTTTAAACATGATTAATAATTATTAATAACTACTGTAATAATGCTGTTATACAATTTATTTTCCAAAACAAAAAATATACCTATATAATAATTAATGATTATTATTATTATTAAATAATAATGTAGCAAAGGCGATACAATTTATTTAAAAAAACCGACACTAATGTTGTCATAATATTTGTATTTTACATGCTCATTTGATTATATAAATTATAAATAAAAATAAAAAAAGTTTCATATTTTTTAAGCTGTTACAAAAATGCTGTTGAATCTAGTGCTGTTCACCGTTTTCTCTCGTATAAACTCGATGGCGATTTTATTTCCTATGTACCAAGCAGTCGACTCTTCCGCTCTCGCTCATCTTCCTCCGGATTGCTCTTTTCAATTCACTACTTCCATGCTTTGTAAACGCGATTATCCCGATTTTGCATCTTCTAATCGGACGTGGTTGAACCAGGTTGAAGTGTTCGAAATCCAAGCTTACACATCCTGCACCATCCTACGCAAAAACTTTCAACATTTTCGAAATGTTATCTATTTTATCCTCAACTGCGCTGAAGTCGAAGTCCCGGATGAACGAGCCTTCGTTGACCTTACCAAACTTAGACATGCAACAATTGAGAGGGACGCCGTCGCTTTTCCTCGTCATTTTTTTTGTAACTTAAAATCCCTGGAAACGTTGAGATTGAGAAATAACCTGCTGAGCTCGGACGAAGCTTTCGGACTAGGCCAGTGTTCCAACGGTACCGGTCAACAATCGGGTTTCCTGTCCAAACAAAATTATAAGTTTATGGGCCGGCAATAACAAGATGACTTCGATCAAGAAAGACGGGTTTCTGTGCAACCTCGGATCTTTAGAAGAGTTGCATTTACCATATAACGCGATAGAAAGTATCGAGGAGGGCGCGTTGGCCCGGGTTCCGCGCTTACAGACATTGGACCTGGCCGGAAATGCGATTAAAGAACTGGCGGCGAACACTTTTCAATTCACCACCGAGTTAACAATTTTGGACTTGTCAAACAATAAATTGGCCTATCTTCCGGCCAACTTTTTCAAATCATTGACCAATTTGTCGGACCTTGATTTAAAAAGCAATTTATTTGTGGTTTTAAACGAGGGTTTGTTTAATGGCTTAAAGACCGACAGACTGTCATTGTCGAGTAACCGCATGAGACGGATTAACCGGGCTTTTCGAAACTCCAGCATAACGCGTTTATATTTGAGCGAAAATCGATTGTAAACGGTCGATGACGACACCGTCGATGGGTTACAGTCCGTGAAGATGTTAATATTAGGTAACAACTTTATTAAGAACATTTCCGAGAATGTTTTCGACCAATGTTATCTGCCTCTCTACAAGGCGACAAATTTTAAATAAAAAAAAAAAAAAAAATGTCCGAACCTTAAAATGCTGCACCTGCCCAACAATCCTTTGAAGGATTTTTCGAAAATTGGAGGCTCGAAATCGATCAAGAAATTGTACACCGATCGCAATAAACACTTATATAGGCCATCAATTTTGGATAGCTTATGAAAGCCAATAAAAACCAGTCGAATTTTAATAAAAATGAATTTTTTTTTTATATTTACATTAATTAACACCTCCTATTTAATAATTAATAATAAAAACAATTGTTAGAATATGAACTCTACAACTGAATCGGCACGTGTTAAGGCGCTCGTGGAAATTTCCATTAATCCTACGGTAGATGCCGGTACGTGCCGAGATTCAGTCGGGAGGTGTAGGCTGTAAATCCGCATAAGCTTTAACCGTCAAAGTGAGCACGTGCCGACTCAGTTGTAGAGGTCATATTCTAAAAATTGTTTTTTTATCATTATATGGTAGGTGTTAATCGATGTATTTTTTTAAAATATACTGTATCATTTTCATTAAAATTTGATAAATTTATTCATGTTTTAAAGCAAACGTCATCCAAGGAACACCCTTATACATTCCAGCCAGCTACTCACCATATTTTTTTTATTATTATTATTATAAAAACAGTCTCAGAAATAAAAGTTAAAAAAGTTTGCATTACATATCGTAATTTGTTGTTTTTATGAAATTTTTAATCACATATTTTACAAATTTTACATTTTTATTATGTATTTTTTTTCATGAATAAATTATTAGTAAACTGATTAAATCTTTTTTTTATGGAGAAACAGTATTAAATAAAAATAATCAATTTTTCTCCAATAATAATAATAATTATTTATTATTGTTTAGCACAGTTTTTGAAACAATTTTTGGGAAAAAAAAATTAATTAAAATTAATTTATTCGTTATCAATATTAGCGCAGCTACTGAGCTAGCATAATCTCATCAAAATGTAACCTTTGAATGCGTGTGGGTGTCTTTAGCTCAGTCGCCTGCTGGAATTAACTGGCAGTAAGTGATGACGTCAACAGCGAGACGTTCGTTGATACATGCAAATGAAAAATAAATTTTTCTTAATCAAAACAATTTTTTTCTTTGCTCTTATTAAACGTGCACTTACAATTGAAGGACAAAAGTGTACGTAACTTATACGTGTTGGCGGTAATCTCAATTGGTGCTTTCCTGTTACGTCATTCTCCAGATTAATTTGAATAATATGTATAATTCAAAGTTTTTCATTCTCGCTGCACTTAAAAAATGATGCTCAACGTAGTGATACTCATCGCCGTCTTCTCTCTTCATCCTTCCGCGTTAGGCACGGCCGAGTCATATGTTGACTGCTCCGAATTTTATGCCGAATATGAAAACGTCTTGGCCATTAAGCTTCCCTCGCACTGCAAGACCACCACTATTTTAAGGTCTCATTCTATAAAGTGTGACAACGATATACCGGATTTTGCTACAATTAACCGGACGATTATGGACCAGATCGACCGATTTACCATCGAAAACTGTAAATTCGCCACTATCACCCGCCAACGCTTTCAGTACTTCCGCAATGTAAAATCATCAGTACGCATCAACTGCGATGAAATAGCGGTGCAAGATGGCCACGCCTTGGATGACCTCACTCGGTTAACCACCTTATCAATCGAGAAGAATGTTGTCACTTTTCCGCGTTACTTGTTTTGTAATTTAACAGCCCTCGAAACCTTGAACGTGGATAATAACAAACTGTCCTCGGACGACGCTTTCGGCCTGGGCGAGTGTTCCAACGGAAGTCAACCGACGTCTTCCTGCGGGAGCAAAATTGAATTTTTATACGCTTCTAATAACATGATGACTTCCATCAAGAAAAACGGCTTCCTGTGCAATCTCAATTCTTTGATCGAGTTGAACTTAGCAAATAACGCGATTGGGACAATCGATAAAGAAGCCTTTGCCCAGGTTCCGAAATTAGAACAATTGAACCTGGCCAGAAACTTTATTAAAGAATTGCCCGGAGACACATTTCAATTCGCCACCCAGTTAGATCATTTGGACCTATCGAACAACCAATTGTTCCAACTTCCCGCCGATATTTTCCAGCCAATGAAAAGGTTGAATTATTTAACGTTAACCGGAAACTTATTACATAAGGTTCGCTTTAATTTATTAGGAATGAAAACTTCTCGTTTACATTTGAACGGTAATCGATTAGAGACAATCGATGCCGACACCATGGATGGATTAGGATCCGTAAAATATTTACATTTTAGGTATAATACTATTAAGACAATATCCGCAAATGCCTTCGATAAGTGTCCCAACCTGAAGAAACTGGACCTTTCGTACAATAAGTTAAAAGTCTTCCCAAAATTTCGGGTTATTAACAAGTTGGTGCGTGAATTTCGTTTTGACCACAATGAAATTGAAGAATTGAACACGTCAGACTCGAACTTTACTAAAGGAATAAAATTCCTCAGCTTAACTTACAATCGAATTAGGTCCATAGGTCCTAAATCGTTGACTCCGTTCAAAGGGCTACGCGAAGTAGACCTGTCCAACAACCACATCGAAAATGTGGACAACTCGGCCTTCGATGGATTATTTGGTTTGGAGAAGCTGAATTTAAGGGGAAACAAGATCTCTTTTCAAAATCCCGTTTTAAACGTTGATGGAGAAGCAAGTCAAATGATGGCTTTAACCGGTTTAATGAGTTTAAAAAGTCTGGATTTATCCCACAATAACATCCAGGAAATATTATATCCACATTTTTCTTCGAACATAACCGAACTTCTGCTGAATGGGAACCACATTCAAAAAATTGACAGCGAAGCTTTAAAAAATTTAACTCGCTTAGCCGTATTAAACCTGCAAAATAATTCATTGACCACTTTACCCAAGCTGCAATTGTCCTATCCGTTTACTAAAATAATGCTGGAGGATAATCCTTTGCTGTGCGACTGTTGCCTCGATTGGTTAATGAGTTGGCAATTGGAAATCTCCTCCGTCTTCGATCTTCAATTGATGAGGTGCAACGTCGTAGTTAAACCGGCCACTTTAAAGTTCCTTTTAATTACGTATATTCAAGAGGTAAAAGACAATTTCGTGTGCGACACTTTCGAAAATAAAACGAAGCAATCGCTTTTGTCTAAATGCTTGAGTTGGAAGTGCAAACAGGAACTGTTGTGTCCGGACAATTGCATTTGTTATCATAATTTACATTGGACAATCGTGAAAATGACGTGCTCCAACTCCTCGAAAATCGTGGACATTCCTAGAAACATCCCTATGAGTACTGATGTGGCAGTGTTTTACGATGTGGCAATAACTGCCATCGATATCGATGCTTTTCAATCGTATAAAAATTTAGTACATTTGATAGTTCGAAAAACGAAGTTGAAAAACATCAATGAAAATGGATTTAAATATTTACTGATTTTAGAAACAATTGACCTGAGTAATAACGAATTAACCGCTGTTCAACAGCCAATTTTTAAAGGTCTTTTTCAATTAAAACGCATAGATCTGTCATACAACAAATTAGAATCGATTGACTTCAATGTTTTCGATGACCTAAATTCCCTGGAGAGTTTGAATATTGCAAATAATCGTTTAGTTACTTTCCCCGTGTGGTCCATCGATAGTTTGGCCAATGTGTCATCGCTGGATCTGGGTGGAAATCCGTGGTCGTGCGATTGTACCTTCGTTACAGCTTTTAACAAATATCTCGTTTCTCACGCGCCTTCCATTACTAATAAATCCCAATTGTATTGTAAACACAGCGCGTCGTCCGATGAGATTGTTTTGTTGTACATGTTCAATAAAACGCAATGTATTCAAACCAATTCGAAGCCCTAACGTTACAGCCATTGTGTTTGGTTTCCTATTTTTATCCACTGTCATCGTTTTAGTAATTTTTATATTCTTTTTTTTTTTTTTGTATTAATTTGAAAATTGCTATTGATCAGAGATTTAACATTAATAATAATAACATTAATATTATAACAGTAATAATTTTTATTTTCACTTCCGCTAAGCATAATAATAATGTTTAACATTAAAATTATAAATATCTTGATTAAACAATATTTAGAATAGGATTTGTACAACTGTGTCGGCACGTGTTAATGCGCTCCAGGAAATTTCCATTGATCCTATGGTAGATGCCGGCACACGGCGACATGCAGGTGCAGGCTGTTAAATCCCCGCAAAATCTTTAGCCGTAAAAAGTGAACGCGTTTACATGTACCGACTCAGTTGGAGAGGTCATATTCCAAAATTTGTTTTTATTATTATTAAATGTGAGGTGTTAATTAATGTAAATATAAAAAAATAATGCATATTCAATGAAATTTGACTGATTTATTCATGTTTCAAAACTATCGTCATCCAACGAACACCCTATACTTTCCAGCAAGCCGCTCACCATATTTTTTAAAATTATTTTAAAAAGAAATGACAGTATAATTATGGCGCTAAATTAGCGCAAGTTTTAACTAATTCGTTATTAATATTAGCACAGCTATTGAGCGATAATAATCTCATCAAAATGTAACTTTTGAGTGTGTGCATGTAGGTTCTTGATGATGTCGTTTAGTCGATCGCTTACTGGATTTAATTGGTGATAAGTGATGACGTCGACAGCGACGCATGTGTTGCTACATGCAAATAAAAAAAATATTTATTTTTATTCAAATTTTTTTTTTTATTTGCTCTTATCAAACGTGCACTTATAGCATTGAAGGACAAAAGTGTGTAACTTATACGTGTAGGCGAGGAGTTCAATTGGTGATATCCTGTTTCGTCACTACTCAGCTTCATTTGAATAATATGCACAACTCAAGGTTTTCCACTCTCGCTGCACTTAAAAAATGATGCTCAACGTAGTGATACTCGTCGCCGTCTTCTCTCTTCATCCTTCCGCGTTAGCCACGGACGATTACGACGAAGATTACGATGATTCAAATGTAGACCATTCAGAAATGACCGGTAATTTTTTTTAAATAACTTTTTAATTGCTGATAAAAATAATTGAAAGGTTTAGTTTTTATCTACAGTATATCAGAAGCGGATTTCTAAATAGGCCAGGTGAGGCCAGGGCCTCAGGGCGGCACAATTTTAGAGACGTCCAAAAGCGCAAAAAAATCAACAAATTTTGCAAAAAAATCAAAAAAATTTTGGAAAAATATCAAAAAAATTTTGGAAAAATATCAAAAAAATTTTGGAAAAATATCAAAAAAATATTGGAAAAATATCAAAAAAATTTTGGAAAAATATCAAAAAAATTTTGGAAAAATATCAAAAAAAATTCGCAAAGAAAGCAAAAAAAATAATAATTTGCATAAAAATCAACATAATTTCGTAAAAAAATAAAAAAAAATATTGCGCAAAAAAATCAAAAAAATTTCGCCAAAAAAAAACAAAATTTCGCAAAAAAATCAACAAAATTTTGGAAAAATATCAACAAAATTTTGGAAAAACATCAAAAAAAATTCGCAAAAAAAAAAAAAAAATAGCAAAAATTTCACAAAAAAAAAAAAAAAAATTGCGTAAAAATCAACAAAATTTCGTAAAAAAATCAAAAAAAAATCAACAAAATTTCGCATAAATATATTATCAAAAAAATGTCGAAAAAAAAAAAGTACCGGTAATAAAAATAGTGCTTTAAATTTCTCACAATACACCTATACCTCGATATACGGCCTAGATCGGTTCCATGAAAGTTGGCCGTAAAGCGAAACGCCGTATATCGAATC
>JAQGAY010000504.1:0-26073 GCA_034698085.1 Polydesmus angustus | reverse complement strand
CAAAGTTTTTTATTTCCGAATTATGTTCAACATCATCAGCAAAGTCTAATGGTATTTACACTATTTGTATTCTGTAATTGGGGTAAATGACAAATAACGAAACCATGTAAAGAAAAATAACCAAATAAGGATGATGCAACCTAATGAAATTTTTTTCTAATTTCATGCATTCATACAGTATTTTTTTTTTCTTTGACATTTAATTTTGCATGATTTTCCGAGTACGGGTTGTAATGTATTACAGCTCAATTGTATACGTTACTATTTAAATTTCATTAAAGTGCTAAACTCTGTTTTATATTGCCGGTATCAATCGAACCTTTTGTTATGCAGCTATGCTGGATTTCTTTTAACAAAATTTTTCGAAATGTTTTTAATATATTAATTTTTAATCTGATTTTTTTACAGGTAATATCTTATTAATTACATCTGACAATAATGCATTTAAATTCCAACGATGTTTGTCATCTTTGTCACCGCCAAACCATGAGCGCGCTGCATTTCAACCACGCTTTGATAGACAAAGCCAGGATAGAGGACCTAATAATTATCGCAAACAAAATGATTCGGATTATGAATCGTTTCAAGAAGATGTGAAAGCTTTAGGAAATCTCAATAAACGCCATCGCGAAGGCGCTACTTCTGAATATGTGACTGGCAGCAGGTAAATGTGACTTTGCGACATGTTAACCAAAACGAGAAAAATAATATTGAAATTGTAAACTCAATACTGTAATACATATTTTGTATTTTTTAGCAAATCATTTTCAGACTTTCCTTTGCATCCAACTTTGATTGCGGCTCTGGATAATCTTGGTTATAAATCTCCGTTTGATATTCAAATCAAAACACTTGAACATACTTTAGCGGGAAGGTAAAGATAGCATTACTGCATGCAGACCACTTCAAAATAATTATTTTAAAGAAATATGGTGATTAAATTTGGGATATGTTTAACTTGCGGTCTAAATACAATGGATATAACTTTCTAAAAAGCGTTTCTATTGATTTAAGTATTTTAAACTAAATTAAAGAAAATTTAAAAACTTTTTTATTAGGTTAATTTTAATAATTTTGCTAATCTAGGCGTTTAAATTTAATAATAAATAATGCACATTATTTTCAATATTATTAGGTTTAAGTTTTCAGTGATAAGACAAAATAATTATCTTTTTTTTTATTTCCCTAAGTTATTCATTTATTTGAGTGATGATTTAATGTGTATACACTACTAGATGCTATAAATCATTACTTAAATTTAAAATAATTATATACTGTACTTATTTAAGATAAGACTATACCGGTACTGTACTGTACATGTACATCATTTCTTACATTTTTTTAAAATATTTTCTAGGGATGTCATTGGGCAAGCAGTTACAGGAAGTGGGAAAACTTTAGCGTTTGCAATTCCAATTGTGCACATGATTCGTAAAAGGTATTTTTATACAACTTAAGTTTTCTGCTGTAGCGTGATATTTTTCTTTTACTCTACCAAAATATTAGTTTTGAAAGCGATTTCAATCGACTTAGTAATGTAAATAATGCCTTAGAAATACTGTATTGGAAAGCAGATAAATTAAATTACTTTAGCAAGGCATTATTTTTGGCCAATTATGGCATTTTTTTATTAAATATTATTGTTATAATAAATTGAAAGAAATCGATTTTAAAATAAATTATGAAACGAAAGAAATGTTTTTTTGTTTCACTTGCCAGGCTAGTATACGTTTTTTTTTTTTGGGTTGCGTAATACAGCGTTTGATTTATTTAATTTTTTTTTATTTTAGTTTTTATTTCTACTATAAAAACTAATTTGAAAATGTTTTAAATGTTGCATTAGAATTGACGCCGGTGAAAAAGTTACCAATTCTCCCCGGGCGATTGTTGTAGCTCCGACAAGAGAATTATGCAATCAAATTTATAGGTAATGATGTGAATTTTTTTTAAGTTTAATTTTTGAATGACGTCAATAACTATTTTTTTTTGGAATTGAAGGAGCATTCAGGAAATTGACCCTTTAGTTAGATGCGTAGCTTTATACGGCGGTGACTCTTACACAAGACAAGAACGAGAAATTTTTAGAGGAATTGATGTCATATGTGCTACTCCAGGGAGGCTCAACGATCACCTTGAACGAAAGAATATAGTAAGTTTTATTCCATAAAGGGTTGTTCATTAATTATGGCAACAATTTTTTTCATCTCTTCCCCTTGTCCACAATAACAAAAATTATCTTAAAACATTGATGAACCCCTCATTCTTTTCTCCCGCCCTTTTAGACTAAATAGATTTTTAAATTGTTTTTTTTATTTATTTTAAATAATAAAAATAAAGTTTTCCATGTAATTAATGAATGACCTCTTAGACTTGTTAAATCATACTTTAAAATA
The DNA here is from genome assembly GCA_034698085.1 of Polydesmus angustus. Lineage (NCBI taxonomy): Eukaryota > Metazoa > Arthropoda > Diplopoda > Polydesmida > Polydesmidae > Polydesmus > Polydesmus angustus. The sequence goes on along the minus strand of JAQGAY010000504.1, from coordinate 23,680 downwards.
ATTGTATGACTTTTTTATCTTTTAGAAATTGGACAAATTAGAATTTTTATGTTTAGATGAAGCTGATGAACTGTTAAATCCAAATTTTAGGGTAAGAGGTTTATTTTTTTTTTCATGAATCCGTTGTAAAATCAAAAATTATTTTTTATTTAGGAACAAATAGAAGATTTATTTAAAGATTCTCCCAGCGCGAAACAGGTATTGATGTTTAGTGCAACTATGCCACCTGAAATAAAAGATATTGCCTCAAGGTATTTTGAAAATCATAGTATTCCTGGTGGTTTTTCTTTAATAATTTTCATCAATAGGTACTTAAACAATCCAGTTCATGTACTTGTCTCGAACGATAAATCAAAAGTTCCACAAAATATTGAACATAAATGTATATGTGCTCCATCTAATACATTTATCAACGTTGTTGCCAAAATGATAAAAGATCTGAGTGCTGAAAGATGTATTGTATTTTTGAGAACTAAAGGTAAAAAAATTGAAATTGATATTGCTAAATAGAATTAAAAAATTTAATTTTTAGTGTTTTGTGGAATATTTGCTAATAATTTACAAAGATATGGCTTGACATGTGATGCGCTACACTCGGACTTAAGTCAGGTAATTGTCGTGGTATTTGTTTTAAATGCACAAAGGCTGAAAACGTTTTTTTTCTAGTCTGCAAGGGAAAGGATATTATCTAATTTTCGAATGGGAAGCATCAAAGTTTTGTGTGTTAGTATAATATCTTTGAGGGATCGTTCATCATTAAAAAAAATAAAATGCTGTAATATTTATTAATTAGGCTACCGATGTAGCTGCTAGAGGTTTAGACATTCCCGAAGTAGATGTTGTATTTCAAGGTAAGCTTATTTATTCTCTTGAGGATAAGAGATGCAAAATAAACTTAATTGTTCTTGTTCATACATTTTAAAAAGACTTAATTAACATAATACAGCATTAAATACCTAATAGAACTGATTATTTACAGTTGAGCCACCTGCTAATGGATTGGAATACTATATTCATCGGGCGGGTAGAACAGGTCGCGGTGGACGTAAAGGTTTAGCTGTTTTATTGCATTCTGGAACTCCTGATGAAATGAGATCTATTCGAACAGTATGCATAGAATACGTAAATATCGTATTTATTTCATGTTTTTATAAATACTCTTAATCTAGATTGGTCAAATGGTAAAATTAAGCCATATAACAACGCAAGATGATGTTGTTGAAGATTTTAGAGAGAGAAATCTAAATGACGCTTTGAAACTTTTAAAAACACTTGAAGTATTTTTTTTAATTAATTATTTTTTGTACGAAAAGCAATTATACAATAATTTTGTAGCTCACTTCTAAAGAAATAGATGCGGTACGACCAATTGCCGAGGAGGTACTAGCGCTTACTAAACAGCATTGTTTTCCGATTTTAATGAAAAACGTTTTCTTATCTAGTTACTAAGTACTGAAGACAACGTTACATTATTAACTAAAATACTATCAATGCTTTCTAAAAATAATGTGGCTAATAGTTATCGAAAGCAACCGTCGAGTTTCATTAGCAGGTGATTATAAACAGTTGGTTTTCTATATCTTTGAATTTCAAACTCTGCATAGATTATTTTCAATTTATTTAACTGCCGCATTCAGTTGTTTTATTGTTGCTCTAAACATTTTCTGTCATGCTCGCGCCTGTCTTTGAGGTTAACTTAGCTCTCCGATTTAGAATAGACTTTCCCTGGGCATTTTATTTTTAAATATTGAATGCTAATAATTTTACTTTTAAAATTTAATTGCAGTGAAGTAAATCAATATGCTCCAAAGACATTTCAACGAAATAATAATTCAAGACGGAATTCAAGATCTGAAAGATCATTATGGAATGATTAACTTAATTCGAAGATAAAGTTCAGATAAGTTATTGATCCTTTATTTTATCATTAAAATTAGTAAATAAATTGTAAAGAACATAATATACATACAGTATAAAGTTAGTGATTGTTTTCAATGGTATATCAATAAACTAAAATTTTATATAAAAGTGGAATTTTGAACGTGGACAAAGCGCATAATTATACAATAATTATAGTAATATTAAATTTTAAAGAGTCGCAAATGGAGAACCGAATTAATACCGGTAGTAGTATAAAATCTAATGTAGGCTTACAGTGTACACGCACAATTGGAATTTTTCGGAAACCATTTTTTTATTTGAAAACAGTGAATTCAGTCTACTGCACTAATTCACTAAAAGGTGTTTATTTAGAAAGGCTGTATTTATGAAGTCTTTGCATTTAGCTCTGCTGCCAGTTCTCGAGCATGTTCTGTCTTGAGTTCATTACTAGCACTTTTTAGTGCTATTCCAAAACCACCGAAAATAGTTTCGTTATACACCCGGTCTTTCTTTCTCATAGTCCCGTGCAGTCTATCAAAGATTGTTGTGTTGAAACCAAAGTTAACGTGAAAATACCTTGTCAAAATAGTTTTTAAACAATTGCGAGTTAATTTCTATCGATTTACTTACTGGTGGTGATTATCGTGAAACGATACTTTTGGCTGCCATGGCCACAATGCTTCCAGTTCAATTCCAGAATGTGTTATCAAACCATAATAATACATATAAATCATCGTTCCAATGTAAACAACTATTTTAAAAATTATTGCAGTAATTGTTAGATTTTAGTAGCATTCATAGTTAAATATACATGCGTTGATCGGTACTACGAAGACTGGTACAAGCATAAACATTTGGAAAAACATCATTTCCGCTGGATGCATGGCTGTGGCCGAAAATGCTGTCGGTTGTTTGTAATAGTGATGCCATTTATGAAAGTTTACGTAAAAAAACCGGAAATGTAACACTCTGTGGCAATAGTATGCTCCGGCGTCCTATGAAGTTTTTTAAATTTTAATTAGAAAACGGTTTTAAAGATGGAAATATTACCTGATAAAGAAAATGTATAGGAATTGAGAGAATTAGATATGTCCAACCATAATCTTCGGGATTTATGTAAATAGCTGTTGGACCACCGTTGTAAACGTAACAAGCTAAGGTTCCGAAAATGAGCCCTCCTAATTTTATTTAAAATATATTAAATATTTTTAAAAGGTTCTATTGCTTATTAACTTACCAAGTCCAACATTAAGCGAACCAAGAATTATTTCATGTTTCTCAATGTCGGGATGAAGAAATTTTCCAGGTTGACATTTCCATTCATTGGATTTGTCCCTTTGACGAATATAAAAATACCACTGGGCAAAATATTTTAAGCATTCAATATTATGGGAGTGATATTTTAACTATTTTTCTATCATTATCAAAGTAACAAATAATATTTGTAAAATTTATTACAAAGTTGGATTTATTTTTAATTATTTACATACCTGAAGATAGCCACAGACTATAAAGTACATGCTATAAGCAAATAACAAATCATACACTATGAAATTTGATAAGTCTTCAAGATAATAGTCTTTAAGTAAAAAAGGTTTAGGAGAACTAAGGGAATCATTGATGACTTCGTGTGTTGTTTGGTTCCCATCATCATTTATTTTGAAATATTTTATAAAATGAACAAGAATAAATAACCAGTCCCCTATTAATTTACAAAAAAAATAATCAAATTTTAATTAATTGATATTTTTGCATTTTTATCTGCTTACCTCTTAAAATTGATCCTGCAAGAAATAATAATATGGTAGCAATTACCGTTCCTATATAATCTGGTAAAAGTCCCCATAAAATGTCCAATATTTTAAACAGGGGAGTGTAAAATGAAGTTAATTTATTAATTTCTTCTGAAGTTTTCTTAGTGGCTTTATCGTGAGCCATGGTTATTAAAGTAAGGGTCTTGAAATGAAATGTACTAGAAATTTACACGTGATATTGAACTTTGATGGACTCTTGACTAAGGTTTATAATGACGGTCTACGTACTATTTAAAATACAGTACCGGTATATCTTTACCAAATACGAATGATTTTCTTCGATGTGGGATCTATATCTTTTAGAATAGGCTACTGAAAGTTCGAATAATATATTAAATTTTAAGATACAGTATAGACTTTGAATTTATTTGACATTGATCTATTTTAAAATTTATTTAACTCGATCCATTTTAAACTTGACCTTTTTTCATTATTAGGAAAACGGTTACAATGTCACGTAACTTTTAACAAATTTTATCGTAATTATTTTTGCAAATTACTGTACAATTGCAATTTACACAATGAATAACTTATTTCAATTGATTGTTTCTCGTATACAATAAAGTAGCATAATCATTAAATTTGTAATACATGTACTATAGCCAATATTATTGCGACTATAATATAATTATTATTAAAGTAGGTATGAAATCTTTGTATGTTTTGGGGGGCCTGTAGTTTCAGTATTGTTTGTTTTTATTACAGTGGCCAAGAATGACTATCCTAAAATAATTTGTATTACATGATTGTATTGGTTTTTTTTTTTGAGTGGAGGGGTTCTAAATACCGGCTGTCCGAGAATGTTCTGTACAACGTTTATCTGTTAATAACAAAAAGTAGCAAAGATAAAAATTTTAAATTTACAGAGAAATAAAGTTTTTTTTCTGTAAAAAAAAAATTTATTTTGTGTATTCAACCATAAAATTACCATTTCCCATTCGTTTATGCAGCGCTATCTTCTGATAACAATAAAATAACAAAAACAATGTGCGGTAACTATTGCTACAAACATTCGATATGCGCACCATTATTTTATAGTTGTTGGACTGTGAGTCTGATTTGGTTTTTATAAACCATTCAATACTTTTGAGTTTCTCTTTTACATCCATTTTAAAACAGAGACAGCATGGAATTCATAGATTATGATTAAAATTCCATAATAAATGTTATCATAGAATTGTGCGTGTTGTATAAATGAATGAGAAATGTTATTTTTTGAGTTGCAATTTTTTTAATGAACAAAATAATATTTTTTTACAGAAAAAATTTTGGGTTTTTCTATAAAACTATGCAACTTTTCTGGTTTTTAATTTTGTAAGGTTTTTTATTAACAGGCGGAAGTTGTATAGATAGCACTTTCTCGAACGGCGGTGTTACTTTACAAGTTATATTTGTTTTGATATAAAATATACATTCATGGGGTACCTAGTAAAACTGTAATGATACCGGTAATTTATCTAAATTAAATAATTGTTTTTAATATAAAAATGCAATATATACAATTATATTATTGTATTTTGTTTTTTGGTTAACTTTATCCATTGGAATTTAAACTATGATTGATTACTGAAATAATACACAGTCTTGAGCTTTAATATTTTTAATGGACACGGTCAAATATTTATGAAATTGGTGTAATTGGGAAGGGTGGTTACCCTGGTTAGTTTAGTGCATGTGCACTTATTTGAGTGATTGTATCTTTAGATCAATAACCTTAAACTTGAATTTGCACTCATGAAACTAGTGCACATGCACTTAAGGGGACTTTCTATTATTTTGCAATTTAGTTTAATGAAACTTTCTATTATTTTGCAATTTAGTTTAATGAAACTTTCTATTATTTGCGTTTATGGATTTAAGCAGTAATATTATACTCGTGTTATGGTGCATGTGTGGTCAAGTGAAAATGTGTGAGTGTCGCCATGCCAATTTAAATCAATACTCAAAAGAAATTTTAGAATGAAATTAATTTATTTGCTATTTATTATTACATTACTTGTATTTTTAAGGGCTTTTTTTACATTTTTACTAACAAATTGTGCGTTAAGAAGGTTTTTAAAATTTTTGAATCTGTTTGAGATTACCCTTGTGAATTGATTTCTTACCTATCCCACTGTTTCCCTAATCATCATTTTATTGAGAGAAAAAACATTAATATTTTCAAAAATTTTTAGAATAACTATAATACATGTAACCTACTATGATTACATAATTATATGCGATATTGTGCTGTAGGCCTATAATAATTATAGGTCTAGTGTACGCGATTATGTTACACGAGTACAATAGTCAATTTTTGAAATTTTCAATTTAAATATTTAATTCTTTATTATTTGCAACTAGCTAGCTTTTTTAAAAAATTATTGTATTAGTAAGAAGTAAAGTATAAAATTATCTAAAAAAGAAAAAAGTACCAAACCACAAGATTTAAAAATTATTTTCATCATAATACAGTAATCGAAATCTCGATACAATTTAGTTATCCAAAAGATATCAATTAAAAGAAAAATTATATCTTCGTTTTTAAAAAATCAATGTTGATGACGTTCATTGCCGTCTGTGGAGTAATTGACCAAGCCATCCATGTGCTCCTTTTCAATAATGAGCGTTTTTTCATCCGTCCGAAACGGTGTTTTAGTTATTTTCTTTCCGACTAAAGAATTATCTACATGGCGATAAGTATTATGTAGTTTGTCCCACAACTCCAAGTTAAAACCAAAGTTAATGTTGAAATATCTATATTTAAATTTAAAGTAATTAATATTTTCATACACGTTAATTTTTTTATTGTCTTACTGATGATGATTGTCATGGAAAATGTTATCTGGTTGCCATGGCCATGGTGAGGGGTCCATCAAAATGCCAGAATGATTCATTATTCCGTAATAATAAATATAAAGTAAATTGCCCACGTAAACCACTAAAATTATTCAATTCAATTACAAATAAAATTTAATGGTTTTTGTTAGTAAACTGATTAATTATTGTAATCATCGTACCAACGTTGAGGTCTAATGTGTAAGCTGGTAGAATCAGGAGAGATTGGAAAAACAAAAATTCGATAGGATGAAATGCAGTAACTGAGAAAGCAGTTGGTTGTTTGTAATAGTGATGGAGTTTATGGAATCTTCGATACAAATATGGATAGTGAAATAACCGATGAGAATAATATGAAGTTATGTCCTAAATTGCAAATTAAACACACTTATTTCAATACTTCTAGGGTTGACTTGTAAAAAACTTAATTTATAGCAACTGTATTAGAACAATGTGAAACGTGATATATTTTTTTAACTCAACTTGTCAATTACATTATTAAAGATTATATTTCAGATTAAGACTATATGCGATTAAAGTACGCGTTTTTAATAATAATCCTAAATTTATTATCATTGTATTATAAAAGTTCTTAAATTTATGTAAGTAAATGTTTTGATATCTTACATTCATGAAGAATAGCAAGGGTATTTGCACCATCAGCCATATCCAACCATGTTCACTAGCATTGAAATATAATCTTGTATAACCGCCATTGTAAATATAGCACGCCAATGATCCGAACACGAGTGATCCTATATTAAAATTAGAAATTATTTTTTTTTGTTTATTTTGATAAGTTAATTATTATACCTAGTCCAACATTTATAGAACCCACTACTATCGCATGCCTTTCAAGATCTTGAGGGAGAGTTTTATTTGGCTGAATTTTCCAGTCTTCAGGCCGATCGGCTTGCCGAACGTAAAAGTACCACTTATGGGGCAAAAACATTTAAAATTATTTTGCTTGAACATTGCATATTCGAATGTTAAATAGTTTTAATCGGATATACAGTATTTACAGTAGAATATTTCCTGTCAATAATAATTATGGTAGCTGATGACCAGAGAAATGCTTTTTTTTTTTAATATTTTTTTTAATATTTTTATTTTCATTTTTGAGCTGATAAACGTCTTGCAATAAAAGAAATCTGGTATAATTATAAATAAAAATAACTGGACCCTAAAGGTTATGCATGTGTAAGTACGAGACATTATTAAGGGGTTTTATTGCGCGATTTTCACGAAATGTTTAAAAAAAATTTATAATTTGGGGATCGATTGACTAAAACAACTATTTTACCGGCTTTAAGCTTATCTATTGATATTAGGTTTTTATTAATACAGTACTGTGCACCAAAATATTTACCCTCTGGTAGGGTTGGAATTTATGTTCAAAATCATTACTAGATTCTCGTATTTTTGAAGTTGTAGTTCCGCCACTTTGTTTTTGATTGACCAAAAATGTTTTATTTTTGTATTTATTTTTGGGCCAAAATTAATGTTTAATATTTTTTAAACATTTATTACTTTGTAGATTATTCTCTAGTCTAGAAATATTCCCCATCTCCTACATTTCTCAAGCTACCTGTCAGCACGTGCCCGCCGATAGAGACTATTGCATTAGCGCCCGCTCTCGTCAATGTGCTTTGTTCTACAGGTAGCCTAATAAGCATATTTTAAAAGTTCCCTGTTATTACGATTACTAGTTGGGGTTACCGTTGGGGTGACTGGCTAACTGCTGGGCGCTACTGCGTTAGCCTTTCTTGGCATGCGCGCAACTCGGTGCCGAAGTTTCAATAATTTTTATCTCCTACAGACTACTGATTTTGCGCAACATATTTTGCCGATATTACCATTTTCGCTTTGAATTCGTTTTTTTGAGAAAGTGCGGTGATTAAAATTCAAAGCGAGGTCTATAGGCGTGTATAGTCAGAAATTTAGTTTTACCAGTATGTTAATTAAAGGGCTAATATAAATTATTATTTTTCACTACTAAAACATTGCGATTGTTTATTTAACTTGTCTGTTGATCAGAAAATTTGAGAATGCAAACTTAGCTGTACAAAAAGAATTGATCTTACCTGCAAAAATCCACAAAGTCCAAAATATAAAGTGAAAGAAAAAGCCAAATTCATAATGATGAAAAAGGGCAATCCTTGCAATCGCAATTGTTCCAATGAAAACTCAGCCATATTGAAGGTGGGAGTTATTTCCGTTTCGTTAGTTGAAGGGCGAAAACTTCTAATAAAATGAACTAAGATCAGTAACCAATCCCCTGAAAAATATTTTCGACAAAAAGTTAGTTTATAACATATTAATATACCGGTATAAGAAATATTACCTCTCATTGTTGATCCAGCAATAAAAATAATAATTGTTGAAATTATAATCCCCAAAAAATTCGGTATTTTTTTCCATATTCTGTCCAAGGTTTTAAAATAATAATTTTGAAGTGCATACAAATATTGGGCTCCAGCGCTGTCTGAAATGTCAGTTTCGGAGGCCATGGTGAACTCTTGTTCAAACGGACACGGTCAATTAGAAAATAAATTTGTAAGAGTGAATTTCGGATTTATAAATACTCGCTCTATTAAATGAATGATATTGTAGATACAGTATTAAATTATGGTCTTTTGAACTTCTGTTCATGTGCACTTGACGCTAATCTTGATACTTACTTCTTTTGGTAATGTATACCAACTTTACTTTACTAGCACACTTTTTACTGTGAATTTTTAAATTGTCCAAGAGAATAAAATATACCGCAATGGTAAAATTAATGTAACATGGAAATTATAAAAAACCTATGCATACATGCAATTTTATCGCTAATTGAAAATGCACTCATTTCACTTTCAAATATGAATTTGAAAATCAGGAACCACACTGATCTACAGTAACTAGTTTTGGTCTTTTAACATTTTTGATGAATAATAATAATTATTAAATTGTTGAAAGTCAACAAATTAATATTTCCATTTTAGTTATTGGTTCTTCATAATAATTATGCAATTAAACAATTAAAACTTAAACCACGATCTATCGTGCTCAAACTGAGTACAAGATTGGTCTAATGTTTAATGCATTTTTGCACCGAATTCAAATTTTGTTTAATGAAGAAAATACCTCCCGCTGCTAATACTATAAGGTAGAATGTATATTTTTAATTAAAAATCAGCGGGATGTACAGCAATAATATTTATAATATTAATATCTTCGTTTTATAAAATTAAAAACAAATTATAAATTGATTTTCGATTTAATTACAGCTATTATTCCGGATTTAAATTGAAGAAAACATCATAACATTAAAATTTTAATGAAAAAATATTTAATTTACTATAAGGTGTTACTTTAGTCTTACACTAATGTCAGTTCTGGCATTTTTATTAGTGTTTTGATTGTATAACAATTTAAGGCAACTAAAATAATATACGGTAGAATGGTGGTGTTACTCTTTTGAGTTAATTATAAAATTTTTTAGCTCAATAATGTCTGTTCATTTCAAAATAGGAAATTGGAACCAAATTCAATAAAAAAAATAATCGTAAATAATAAAGTGTAGATGATAAAAAATGATCGCCATTGTATGTAGATTAAATAAAAAAAAATCATTGATAGGAATGCACATTTACAATAATTCACAAAATAATAAATTTGGAAGTTGATGTATAACGATCTACCTCAAATCAATAACTGTAATAGTTGTGGCAGAATCCATAATAACGTGTTCCGATTCCTAAAAAAATATTAATTCAGTTAAAATCAGTAAGTAATGTATTTTCAATTTTTATTAAGAGTATATTATTATATCAAATATCTAAATTTAAAATAAGATAGTACAGTAGTTGGAACAAAAAATTAACATACCAAATAAAGTGGAGGCTCTTTTGGATGTGGGTGAAATCCTGGTTGGCGACATTTCGCAATATAATTCAATCCGTAATCACACGTTAATGAAAATACACCAGTTCTAATCAATGTAACATAATAAATTACCATAGTAGAAATTGTAACTACAGGGTATTTATAAAATTACTCATTAAATTTTGGCGAACAGACAATTGCAATGGCTTCCGGTAGCATTAATTGATAAGCACAATGGGTATGTAGATCAACACTTGACATAAAACTTGTCTGAGATGGATGAGTCTACAAATTCATTTATTTTTAAATTCAACAACTGCGAAAAAAAGGAAGTTTTAATTTTACATGTATCCATCCAAGAGTGACGAGGTTAAATTGATCTTGTATTTCAAATAATTCTTCTTCATTTTCAGTAGAACAAGAATCGGAAGTTCCCGTTTGTTTTGGCATAATAAGATGCGTGATGGTAAATTTATTTTGCGCCTGCCAAAAATTTCAAGTTATAAATTAACAGTCTTTAAATTAAAAATTCAAAACATTTACAAGACAGCCAGTTAGAATGCCACACGTTTCTATATTTTTGTTGGTATTTTGCTGAGCCAATGCCAAAAACTTGCTCATTAGTGAAACTGGAATTAATACAGATCTTAATTTAAAATTATCGCTAATTTCATTTCCAGGACTCAATAAAGATCTTGGTTTAATCGTTCGATCAACCGTAGGAATTGGTCTAAAAATGTTTAAGAATTAATATTTAGTATTTAGATTTTTACAAGAGAAATACTTATGATCCAAGTTTTCACTAATCGCATATGTAGGTGGCGATATAACATCCGGTTTTAAATCTCTGGAAGGAATAGAAGGTACATTTTGTTCATTTTCTAATTTGTTGGGAACAGTTGCTGAGCTGGGCCAGTCATACGAAATATCTTCTAATAATGGTGCGTCGGCATATTCTAAGTTTGTATCTGATATCTGTAATTGCTGCAGCGCAAACTGAAGTTGTAACTTTTTTGCATCCTCAATTTTCTTCTGTTCTTCTTGCTTTCGCTTTGCTTCTTGTTTAAGTCTTTCTTCTTCCAATTTCTCTAATTGAGCCTATGCAATAATATTTAAGATAGTAAATTATTTACGGCAAGTAATTAACATAATTAACTAACCTTGTTTTCTAAGTAAATTTCATATTCTTTCTTATAACTTTCAAGGAGCTTAACTTTAATGGCCTCAGCAACAGGAAAGGCATCTTTCAATTTCTACAAGTTGCAATCAAAATTTCTTTCAATATTCTAAAATTTTAATGCAATTCTTTTAAAATATTTGTCGCATACTTCACGTAACAATGCTTATTAATGAGTACTGTATATACAGTTCGCTTACTGATTATAAAAAATGTACCTTTTTAATTTTTATTTTTTCTGGTGCCGGTGCAGTTTTATAATCTGGATGTTGAGGTAATTTTTCCACAAACAGCCTAAATCAAAAATATATAAACATATTAAACCATCATGTACGTTTATATATTACAGCAGTACAGTATTATAATATGTCATTTACGTGATAAATTTAGAAAATAATACATATGCGTTCTCCAAATTTCCTTCATCCATGTATATAGTTGCCATACGAATCATCTCAAAACCTGATCTAAAATACCTCCTTGGGGGAATATTAATATCGACGTCCACCAACGAACCCATCTCGAATAAATGTCGAACTCGCGTCGTAGGCTCCATAACCTCGGCTGACTCTGGCATTTGCTGTTTATTCGACATCGCCAAATAAAATTCTAGATAATTTTAACCAACAGATATATATTATTATGTAAAGCTGCTAAAGCATAAACTGTACTGTATACTTATGTGCATTCGTAATTATAAATTGTAAATATACCAATAATTGAATGAAAACTTAGCACATAATAATGATGTGACAGTCATATGATTTCCTGAAACGTTTATTACAACACATACCGGTAAATTATTCTTATAAAATTTCGTAAAAAAGAATTAGTTGTAATTATTCATTATAGCTTAAAATAATTTGTTAAAGACATTAGTTTTAGTAAATTGAACTAAATTATAAATACCGTGGTTTAATTATTATTGATTATCCCATCAAACTGCGAATTTAATCTGAGATTTCAATGTACTGGATCACAGGCAGGGTGATCACAGGGCTTCTGTAAAAGGGAAACAGCTGAGAAGATTTACAAACCTCTTTTTAAAAGAGATTTATTAAATCCTACTGTTAAAATATTGTATTGTAAATTCCGTTTTAAAAAAAATTAGATTTAATAAATCACTTATAATTCTCGGATATGACGCAATTAATGCTTCTGCTTTCCCCGACCAAATTCCGGTAAACTGGGGAATTCCCATAATAACAATAGATATAAACTGAGATTGGGAAGTTGAGATGGAGTATCGTGTTGTAAGCAGTTTTTAAGTTATTAAATAATGTGTCATAGAAAAACAAGTTACTGTAATAATCAATATTAGTATCTTCCACCCTGGAATTGAAAGACATTACGCTGCGCTTTGTGAGTATTATGAGTATACCTACTGAATGATACTTAAGGTGCATGGTCGAAGATAATACTGTATTAATTAATATACGTAAGATAGCCTATTCAAATAACAAGTTATTGTCTCTTGAAATTATCAGATTTGAATAGCCTTGCAATTTTTATCACCTTAGAATATAGATAATTCGTCATTATAAGTTATGTATAATGTAGGCTACAGTAAATTGTCAATCATGACAATAAAACAATAATCTTTAATCCATTGTTACATGTTATTTTACCGTAATATAGAATACAATACGCAGCTAAACACATTGCTAAAGTTTCCACAATTATGGTTTTCTAACTTTATTTTTTAAGGAACGTTATAAAATCAGAAAGTGAGGATTACAGTATTTTAATTACATGTAATTAAAACTGATGTACAGTACAGTAACATTAAAATGGTGACTTTATAAGTTCATCAACAACGTGGGAATGCGGATACACAGTCATGCAACTTCAAGCAGGTCGTGGTAGCCGACACACCTTTGCAGCGATCTTGCCGCTTACCTTCCTTATTAATATTTTGTAACCCTATTAATAATAACGGGAACATACTGTAGATCGCCCTTCATGAAATAATAAAATTACTGCATATAATTATTTTAAACTTGCAAGATTAAACATATTAAAACAAATGGGTTTGTGTTATTGCAGCCATAGAAATATCGCGTAATTGTGTAATGCTAAAGTTTTGGAAATTTCTTGTTCTTTTGAATGGATTTCATTGATTTTTTAGGAATTTTGGCAATTTAATAGGAAATAGAAATTGGGTAGATTTATTCGTCATTATTTTTTGATTAAAGTTTTGGTATTACTATTTTATAAAAATGATTGTAAGAAGTTTTGCAATCGATTTTTTCTTAATTTTCAATTCAATTAGGTGACAGGTCTTACCGTAACAAGTGATCATTATTTTCTTAAAAGTTAAAAAAAAAATATGGCGCAAGTTAAACTAGTTTCTTACGATTTTTTGTTAATTAAAAGAATTCCAATTTAGCTTTGTTAGCGTATTTATTGTTTTGATTTAATTAGTCGATATTCCAATAGTATTTTATTCAATTAGCTGTGAGCGACATAATATTATTTCCGGTGTCAGGGGAGGGGAATAACCATTGTTATAATTATGTCCTTATTCAACGTCAATACAGTAGTAAGAATAATAAGAATATTTATCAAACTTTAAATTTTTTAAACAGGAAATACGGATTTTAAGCTAAAATAATTGACAGCTTATTCTTATGTCTCCTACTCGTGATTGTGGTGATAACCGTTTGCTAATGTTTGATTTAAGCCCCGGTGAGTACAGGAATAAGAAAATTATGATGTTGTGTTTTTTTAAACTAAAAACAAAATATTTATAATTATGCAAATTTTTGTAGCACAATATAAATTGGAGTTTGTCGATCAACCGTCGCATGAGTTTCGTTTTCGATATCTCAGCGAATTTAAGAAAGGATCTCATGGATGTTTAAAAAACGATCGTGGTAAAAGGCGGAAGGAAGGCAGTGGTCCAACAATAAGAGTACAGTAACATTACTACATTAAGACGTTTTTATTATTGGAAAAATGTTTTGACAATTGTCACCAATTGACGATTGATTTTATATAATTCGATATTACATTTTTTTGTATGCAGATTAACTATACTGGTAGCTTAGATGTTGAAGTTGGTTTGTATACTGCAATTGAACCAAGACGTGAACATGTCCATAAGCTGGTGGAAGGCAGTAAAATTGATAATAAAATCGGAAAAGTATTTTTTAAAGTTGAAGTAGATGGTTTAACAAATCCAAATGAATCGATGGACATTGAGTAGGCCTACTAAAAGCACATTTTAACTTTATTTCTTATTAATTACAATCAACTTTCACTTGCGTTAGATTGAGAAATATGAATATTTTGCATATGGGAAAAGATGAGGTAGACAAATACATCAAAGATTGGTTATTGAAATGTAAAAAAATGACAGTGGCCGATTTTGGTAAATTGCTCGATTTTTAGAGGTTTTTTTATATTTTTAATATTGTTTATTTTGTATAGAAAAGCAATCTGTTAAGCAGAAAAAGAGTTTTGAAGAGGAGTTGAAAGAAAAAAAGCGTGAAATCGAAAATAATGTAGTATTAGGTGTTAAAATTTACGTTGATGATCAGTTAATTGCCGGACCGTGTTACTCTAACAAAATTTCTAATACAAGTGATGTTCTTTATTATTAGTAGTTGTATGTAAACATTTTTTTAAAAAATTTTTTTTTTTCAGAAACTGTTAAGAAGCTTAACATCGAAGATATTAGCAAAGTATCAGGATGTTGTACGGGTGGAGACGAAATTTTTATTTTGTGCGATAAATTAAAATTAGGTTTTTAAAATATATCAATCAGCAAATTAAACCCAAGAAAAATAATTTGTTAATGAATTTTAGAGGATATTGACAAATCTGATCCTGATAAGAGTGATATTGCTATTGAGTTTTATGATTCTGAAAATTCTGAATGGCTTGCAAGAGCAAGAATTGTTAAAATCCATCATCAGGTAATGTAATATTACGCTTTTAATATTTTGTTCAAATTTCCTAATCTTAATACTTAACAATAGGCGGCTATAGTTTTCGCTACTCCTCCTTATAAAGATGTTAATCTTCAACAACCGCAAGAAGTTGAAATGAGATTAATAAGGAAATCAGATAACGAAACTAGTGATCCAAGACAGTTCACCTATGAGCCCATACACGATAACAGTATAAGAAATAAAAATACGCTTGAAACATTTATTTATTTTTCAATTATTTACAGTTGAACTGCGGAAAAAGCGATTAAAAACATTTCATCCTGCTAAAGATAACGGTAGTAAAGCTAATAATGACCGTAAAATCTTTTTATTTTTTTACTTATTAGCAATTTTTAATTTTACAAATGTAGAAGATTTTGCTAGCAATAAGGTTCCAAATGAAGAGGAGAAAGCCGCTCATGGATTGTTAACTCTATCTCGTGGTGGGACAACACAACGTGATTCACAGCAAGTTAGCGATCAGGAATGCAGCAGTAGTACAGATCTTCCTGATATACGCACTCAGTTAGACGATTTTATAGCAAACTTTCCAATCGATGAATTTGAAAATGTTTTAAACATGGTGGTTAACGATCCCATGGACGATCCCATGCTTAGTGGCAATTTCAAAGGTAACAATTTTTACACTTCTGTGGTACCTTCCATGAACTGCCTAACCATCATCTACTTAATTTCGAAAAGTTAAGCTAAAAGAAAAAACTTAATATCAACTTTAATATGTTGAGCCTGTCTAGAGAGAATTAGAGATGGGTTTAACTTTTACAATCAAAGGAAACTTAGTTTAATATTACTCTATTGCCACTTTTTTGATGTCATGAGCGTTATGGCCCTCATGCAGGGTGTCACAGAAATTTGTTAGTACGTTATGTACATTTAATAAAATAATATTATTTAGATGACATTGAAATGGACTTCGGCAAAAAAATTATCACTGTAGAGGAACAGTTGTCTTCACTAAAATTATTTAATGGTAATTTTGATAAAATTATATTTTTCAAATTGTGTCTTAAAATTAGTTTTTTATTCCACAGACGAATCAATTAATGCTGAAAATACCACTGCAGGAGCAGATAAGCCAAATGCTTTATTAATTTCAAAGCAGAATAGGCACATATTAAGTCTGTTATACAGGCTTGTGTTGCACACTGCTAATTATTTACATGGCTACGCCAGAACGGGTGATATTAATGTTTTGTTAATGTCAATGAGGCATCTTATTGTTATGGAAGACGAACATGGAAACAAGTGATTATTGCATGAGATTTTCTTTTGCCATTAATTATTTTATAATTTTATTTATCTGAATGCTAGTGTTCTACACACGTCTGTTTTACATTCACAAATTTCTGTTTTAAAAAGTTTTTTGGAAGTTGCCCGATCTGTTTCAGAATATGATCTACTTAAACAGGTCAATCAATTAAGTCAGGTATTATTGACAAATTCTTTAAAAAGCAAGTAATAAATAAATTGTATTTTCTAGTCACCGCTACATTTAGCTGTTATAAAGAATCATGAAAAAATTGTTAAACTATTACTATACTATGGTGTAAATCCAAATCTCAGGGACAGAAATGGCAATGCGGTCATTCATTTGTCAGCTCAACAAGCTTCTGGTTCATGTCTTCAAGTTATTCTAGACACATTGAACTATGCATTTAAGTTCACAAATCACAAACCAAATTTAGATATGCGAAATTACGAGGGTATTTTTTTTATCCTTTACTTTATCTTTAAAATACCGGTAACTTAATAGGTAATCATATTTATGCGATTTAGGTTTTACTCCACTTCATCTGGCTGTCATCAGCAATTCGCTGAAAAATGTTAAACAATTGTGTTCAGCTAACTGCGATTTAAATTTACAAGATTATTATAGTGGGAGGTCGGCGTTACATTTGGCAGTGGAAAATGAAAATGTCGAAATTGTAGAACTGCTTCTTCAAAATGTTAGTATTATTGCCTTCTTTGTTTTTATCTCATTAATGAATTTAATTTAATTTCACAGGTAAATGTTGAAACTGATTTGCACATGTTTAATGGAAACACCCCCTTGCATGTAGCAGTCTTACGAAATCATTTAGGGATTGTTAAACTTCTTATGAAAGCAATGGCCGATCCCTATTTGGAAAACAATTGTATTTTTGATGAAGATGAAACTTTGGAGCAAAATGTAACTTCTGAAGAATTTCGTGGTTCGACCCCGTTGGATTTAGCTCGTTCACATGAAGTAACTATAATTATACAGTATTTGGAATGTACATATTTTATTGTTCAGTATGCATGTAAATACTACAGCTTTTAAATATTTATATTTTGCGAAGTAAAATACTGTACTCGTAATGTATTGTGCTCTTGTTTTGGGCGAATGCACTCAAACATCCAGGCTTAATTCGTCCAATGGAAACCAGTTATGAAACTTTATTTAATTAAAAAATGGAAAATTTAAAATTCTTAAGTGTAATTTTTCAAAAATGTAGTAAAAATTTTTAGTATTTTTTAAAATAATTTTGAAATTTGTTTTAATAATTTAAAGCTATCCCACGTTGTCAAGTGTAACTTTGACTGCAAGGCTATTATTTAGAACTTTGGGTTATAATTAATAGCCCATTGACTTTTAATCGGTTTAAATAAGTATTCATACTAAAAATGTATCTATAAAAAAAATTAATGAATAATAAATCGGATATTGCTTGAAAAAAACCTGGAAATTGGTGCATACAACCATTTAAAACAGGAGGTACAATTGCATTTTGTGAGTTCATAGCAATAATTATGAAACACAACCACTTTGTAAAGTCTTGGTTGGGTGTTACTGGGGCTTTCGATGAAAATCGAAATACGCGTAGTATAACTTTCTCGTGCGGCGAAGTTTGGTATGACGCCCTTCAAAGCTTGAAGCACTCTGCACACTGCTAACATGGCAGCGCCATTTCGCGTTAAGCAGATCTTATTATGTTATCGTTATTTTGGC
This sequence comes from Polydesmus angustus, assembly GCA_034698085.1. Lineage (NCBI taxonomy): Eukaryota > Metazoa > Arthropoda > Diplopoda > Polydesmida > Polydesmidae > Polydesmus > Polydesmus angustus. The sequence continues at coordinate 5,194 of JAQGAY010000504.1, read as the reverse complement.
CTAACCTAACTATAAATCAATGAGATATTACACGCAGAATGCAAAGTGCGCTCGATCAATGCGAGATAGCGTGGGGCTCAAAATCGGTCTGTGCGATAAATCGAACAAGAACCGATGGCGCTGATACCGGTATGCTATTTGCGTAAAGGGTTCTTTAAATTTTAATGGGCCCATGAATGCTAAATTGAGCCTCCAGTGCAGGGGCTTGTCAAAAAGTTTATGAAATACTGTAATTAAAAACAGTATACATGTAATTATATAATAACGTGTGTCCATAAATATACGACGTTTAGAAAAAGCGAAAAAAAAATTTTAACGAAATTGAATAAATTTTTTTATATTTACATACAACAACACTTCCGATTTAATGATAAAAAACAATTTTTAGAATATGACCTTTACAACTGAGTCGGCACGTGTTAACTAATTAACTCAATTAGCAGTTTTTTCGGTTTAAAAAGCGAATACACAAGTCAAATTTTAATGAAAATAAATACCGGTTAATTTTTTAATATTTAGTTAGAACAATATCTCCGATTTAACAATGAAAAATAATATCTGGCATGCGACCTCCTCCACTGAGTCGGCACATGTTAACGCGTGTAACGAAATTTCTAATAACTCTCTCGCACGTGTATGGTCGGAAGTGTTGGCAATTACGCGTATGAGGAAGTTATTGAAAATTTTGCTAATCGAGTTAACATGTGCCGACTTAGTGGAGGAGGTCACATGCCAGATGTTATTTTTCATTGTTAAATCGGAGATGTGGTTCTAACTAAATATTACAAAATTAATTTATTTTCATTTAAATTTGACTGGTTTATTCGCTTTTTAAACTGAAAAAACTGCTAATTGAGTTAACACGTGCGGACTCAGTTGTAGAGGTTATATTCCAAAATTAGTTTTTTATTATTAAATCGGAGATGCTATTGTATGCAAATATTAAAAAATTTATTCAATTTCGTTAAAATTTGACTTATTTATTCGCTTTTTCTAAACGTCATATATTTATGGACACACGTTATATTATTTTGGACGATAACTTTAATATTTATATGATTTTTCTAATATTCGTGTTATTTATTTACTAAGATCCGTGATTGTTTACTGGGATATCCAAGTAATGAATTGCATACTTTAAAAGAAAAGGCTGCCTTAAGCGAAGAAACTATTCTGAAAAAACCAATGTCTTATGGAGATTTTAGAAGCAAAGAAATGCTGGATTCTGGCATAGGCTTATCTGATATCAGCTGTAGTAGTGCATTATCAACTAGCGCTAGTGCACGTGAGTGTTTTATGAAGCATATCGTCAGCAATTAAGTTTTTAATTTGGATTATGCGTTTTTTCTAGAATCCTTAGCAGATATTCTTGATTATAAAGCTATTGAGAAGCTTTCAAGTGTGTTAAACTTAAAGAATTGTGAAGAAATTTTAAATTTTATGGATAAAAGTGAATTAATTGATATTATTAGAATTAAAGAAAATCCAATCCAAGCAATGTTAAAACTTCTTCCAGTTGAAGTAAAAATGAACTTGCATATTATTTGTTGAAAATTTATCTAAATTATATTTTTAAATAGGATGAAATTAAATTCACGCAGGCTTTAGTCGAATTAGGATTTCAAGAAGCCATAGGTCTGTTTAAGTTGGGGCGTTTAACCACGTGATGAAAGGTATAGTTTTTACCTTGAAATATTGTAAAATTTTCATCTCATCAATTTTATCAATTTATAAAATTGTCAGTGACAACTATAATTATCTAATATAGTTTTGAAGATTCAAAATTTTTCTAAATGAATTATTTAACGTATAGCTTTACTTGTTCCCATCAGCATTATACAAGTAGCCGTAGTCTATACTTTTGCAATCTATTTTAGTTTTAACTTCGGCGTGGAATTAGTTTTAAAAATTCTGTATGGGTATAGTTACACCTTTTCAATTTATTGCGACTGTAATTATGCGTTCATCTTTTTAACCAGTTTTTTTTAATTATTGAGAATTTAGTTACTGTAGTTGTATTATTTCACTGAAATAAAATTATATTAGAATCGTTTTGTTAGGTTGAAACAAAATTATAGATAACTTAAATCCCTTGCCGTCAACAATAATTAAAATATCGTTATAACTTATAACCTTCATGAAATAATTCTTATTACTAAATTTTTCATAATAATGATTTTATTTTTTGTGAAATAATATTTCTAATAATTTAGCAAGTAAATTTCAAGTTGATTATAATCTTAATTTAATTATTAGATTTCATTTTCCGGAAATCGAAAGATATTGACTAAAATCTTAATTGGCTTATAATTGTTTACTCAGGGACCAATAAAAATGATTGCAAGATTTTTTTTTTTTTTTGATTTTTTTTTGTTTACTTCATGTCATCCCTGCTCACACCAAAAAAAAATAGTTTGTCCTATCCTAATCCAATAAAAATACGGTAATTTACAAAGTTAATTCACCCAAACTTTGCTTTGCATAATTTCATCCTTGTGACCAAATTTTTTTGGCGCCCTTAAAAAACCAAGCGGTGACTGAGGAATGTAAATGGTAAAAATTTATTTATTACAAATAGCAAATTTACATCTTTTTTGGACTTTTACATGGCCCAGTCTGCTCCTTGGAATGTGCCGCTATTTGGGGTTTAAATACAAATAATACCTTTTGCCGATCACTAAACTTTGAAGATTAAAATGAAAATTATATAAAAATAAAATTGACGGTGTAAAAAGCTGGTGCTGTGCCTCAAAATATTTTTTTTTTGGCAACTTGGTTCATTTTGAATTAGTTTTGGCAAAGAAATTAAATGGAAACATAACTTATAAAAAATGAAAACGAAAATCTAAAAGTTTTGTCAAAATAATATACCGGTAAGCTTTAATTTAAACTAAACTTTTAATTTTGGCAAATCATCGAAAAAGACATCCCCACAATTTGTAGTGTCATGATGGATTGTACGTATCTAATTGTTATAAGAAGGCCAAGCAGGGCACATTAAGCATTTGAGAGGCCCGAAGCGCCCACTACACCTGGGTTTAAAATACATGTACTGTTATTACAAAGAAGCACCGAGCTTGCAAGATGGAAAATATTTTTTGAAAAAAGTGCGACAATTGCGTCTTTTTTTTTTAACAAAAGAAATTGTGAGGTCCGTAGGGCACTTTTTGCCAACACCATAATACCATTGGCGGTAGTGAGTGGGGTTTTAAGAGGGCAATTGTCCCTGGGACATTTTTATTAATTTGTTCAAAAAAGGGGCTAAATTTGTCTTTTCTCTCTCTCATACATAACTTGCTTGTTTTAAGGGGGGGCGGAGCGCAAAAATCTTTTTGTCCGCGGGCTCCTTGTACCCTCGTGACGCCACTGCAACGCCTTTAGGCTTTATGCACCTGTTCGATTATTATCCGATGTTATGGCTGTGCTTTTCTCGTCGAGCCACCAATGGCGTTGACACAATATACTATAATAAAGAATCGAAACATGCGGGGATATTTTGTGTTCAATTGTAAAACGTGAAGGAAAATTCCTACTACATATTATATTAAAAGAAATTAGTAGAAACTACTTTTACAGTTTCATAAGTTTGGCGCGCTTGGATTCAAATGCATTGTGCAGGATAGGCTGAATGAATGACCTTGAAATCGTGTGATAAGGAAACGTTTGGTTGCCTGTGTTTATAGCCGATCGCATGTTTCAAACCGCTCAATCAGATTCAACGTGTGACAATACTCTGCCAAAAAACTAAATAATTATGGAATCTGTATCCAATACTATTACAATACATATTCCCAATTATTTAGCCGGGCTTCCTATACCCAAAACTGTCGGAGGACTGCTACATATATCAGGTAGAATTTAGTAACTTTATTTAAAGTAGGAAATAACCTTACCTAGTGTAGATAAGGTACCACTAGTAATACAAAGGTCGTCTTCATTGGTGATGTATGCGAATTTTCCTTGAAAATTTCTACTAAACTAATCAAACTTATAAAAATGCGCTATAAATAAATTGTCTACGAGAAATTATTTATAATAGAGATAGCAATTACGTTGGTGTGACATTATAATACATTTTGCATTAATTTTTGTCGTGTTTAAATTATTTCAGTAAAAGATTGGATTCGTCTTTTACCGTTTGTTGGTTCAGTGTCATTTCTTACTTGGGTTACCTACTCCAGATTTTTCAATAGAAGGAATGTTGCGGTGAATCCTTATATTCAAAAAGAAAGTAGTAAGGTTGCTCATTGTTTTGACATTGAGGATCTAGGAGATAAAACTGCTTTCTGCAGGTGTTGGCGCTCAAAGAAGGTAATCACTTTAAATGATACTTTAATTTACTTCTGTAGATAATTGCGGAATAATTTATTTTCCTTCTTTAAATTTAGTTTCCTTATTGTGATGGTAGTCATAACGAATATAATACTGAAACGGGGGATAATACTGGACCTTTGGTTATTAAACGTTAAAAGTAGACGTTTAATCATTCGTCAAAATTAAGAAGGTAGAGGAGCATTATTTTTATCTGGGAGTATATTCCTAGATTTTATGATGTTTACTACTATTTCTTATACTGTAATGTTTAATCATAGTTTATAAACCATGTGTGATGTACAGAATTTTTGGTTGTACATGATTATTACTAATTAAATTAAATTACATTAAATAGAATTTGTTTTAATTGATATAATTATGCAAATTGTCTTTTAAAATCAAATATTTTCCACTAAAAGTAAAAACTGGTTAATTAAAGAACAACTTCGAAAATACGAGAACTAACAGATCGGGGGTATAGTATCTTCAACAATGCACTATCCGGATCATAAAAATGGTTTCCTATGTAGGGAATTGTTTTCTAGGGTCGCAAGATGATATTTAAGTTAAGACGCAAAGCTAGGAGTGGAAGTATGCAGTGGGTTAGCTATCACATGCTTTCTCCAAAAGGGCGGTTTCTGGATTTGCATGGATTGTGCCTAAGAAATTAATACATTACATACGACATTAAAGAGGTGATAAAAATATTTTAAGTTTTTCGCATTTTTTTAGCCAAAAAGATAAGATTAAAAATAATGCAAAGCTCTTGTACTTCAAGGCGAACAAATTTAGGATGATTTTAATCAGGGGTGAAAGTAGAAAAAATGTTTTGCCGGAACAGATATTGTAGAGTGCAATGAAAAAAATTTAAAATAATTAT
>JAQGAY010000503.1:0-26080 GCA_034698085.1 Polydesmus angustus | reverse complement strand
CGTAATTGATTATAATTAAAATATTTGGCGTGGTTTTAATTCGAATTTTCTTTTAGTTAAATTGCAGCAATTAATTCGATAGCGATTCAAGTGCATGTATATTTTGAGTAAACTCTCGATTTTCCGATCTCACCTTCAATTTTTAAATGTTTTAAAATTGAAATAAAATTTAAGTATTTGCATAATTTCAATTGGGGCTAATGCTCGTTAAATAATTTTGTTTTATGTTTTAAAAAAATGCATTTTTTATGCATGAACGCTATTGACTCATTCATTAGATTTTAATTTTGATTAATTCTACATTCATTTGTTGACACGTACGCTTGTTTTTAGTGGTAATTGAATCATCAAATTGCTAATGTGGAGAAAATAATTTTTTGAGTTCTCTGAATTATTTACACGATTTCATATTTGCATTAGTAAATCAACTGATAAAGTTTATTTATTCTATTTTATTTTCAAATTGCTCATATTTTTATGAAAACCAGAAAATGTTGAGCATAGAGCACTTTTAATTCACGGGTTCACCGTTGAAATTTATTGTCTTATTGCGCGCATGGCTGGCATTTTAAGTCAAATAAAATGTAAAGGGTATACCGTTTGAATTTTTATCATAAAAGTAAAATGACATCACAAGTTGAAAACAAAATGAGATTTCATTGCAAGTTAAACGTTTTAAAGTTTCACCTTTACTCTTTTCGAATTATATTGGCCACTTGATTTGACAAATTTGGTCGATGTCTCCAGACAGCGCTTTTTCAAAAGGTCCAATCGATGTGGATAACAGTTTTAGCTTTTTTTATTGTAATTTTGATATCGTTTCTATCTTTTCATACGTTTGATCCGGTGCTTAAGTCTTTCTCTATCCTATAAACTACGGCCAATCAAATTACCCGAGGAGTTCTTGAGCGGAATATTGAATGCTACCTTACCATATCTCTTTACCCACCGTTTATACTTTAAAAAATAAAGAAAATGACATTTTTTTTTTCCCTCTCTCTTCCTCCCACAGACAGTTCGTGATAAAAATATTAAATTGTCTTTTTGAGTCAGAAGTTTCGAATTGAGCCGAGATCAAAAGTGCGGATATCGCACAGTTGCAAAGATTGGACAGGAAACGCTTTTACAGCACTTTACACTTTTATTACTGTAAAGTTGAACATCCATTATTTATTTTTTTTTTCTCCACTCTTATAATTTACTGTTCTTTAAATATCGTTTTAGATTTTTTTTTTATTACTTTAATATTTGATAAATTTATTATTTTTTTAAAAAATTATTGTTGAGGTTTTTATTTACGAATTTATTATTTCTTGTATTATTAATTTATAGCGAGTTGCTTTTCTTATAATATTTTTTTTATGATTTTCAATAACATCTTCAATCTTGATACAGACTGCTTTTAATTTTAGAGCGTATTTGCGGTAGTTGAAAGCTTGGTTTTCAACGCTGTGTTGATATTCCGGATGTTCTTTTTACTGCTGTCATAATGTTCTGTTTTGAGCGTATTTGAAAAAGCTGTTTTCATTCGTTTATTTTCTTAAGGATTGACGTAAATATGTATGCATGGTAACTACGATTTATTTTGGCTTTTAATCAATGATAAACATAAAAATAGATGGTTAAATGCAGGATGTTGAAAATGATATCGCAGCATATGAAAAGTAAACTGCACTTTCGTCAAAGTAGATTTTAATAATTTAATAAAGTTAAAAAAAAGGCCTTAAAAGACTTTTTAAAAAATTGATATAATAAATATTTGATTTTTGTCACAAAAAAAAAAATGTTTCCAATTTAATTATTATTTGTAATAAAAAATTTGTAAATGCAATTTATTCAACGATATTGATGTAAATGATTAGCACAAGCATATTTTATACGGCATTTTATAAAAAAAAAATTGGCTAATTTTTATTTATTTTGTAAATAAAAATGAACTCTTAATTCAACCGTTAATTTAATGATATTAATTACAGTACTTGGTTATAATAACCGCGGACATAACGTCACTTTGGATATACATTTACTGTCATTTTTTTGAAAATCTCGTGGCAATCATTTATAAAAATCTTTAAAAAATATGCGTTAACCTCGGCTATAGCGTCAACAATTCAGAACACATTTTTTTACAAGATGTTTGCAATATTGGACCAATTTTAATGATTTTTTTTTAAGTAAAGATATGTTGTGATTTGAATAGGATTGGAGAAATAGCCTCATAATTGGCTTTAACAAAATAAAATTTAAGGTTTGCTTTTTTAAACGTGGTTAAGTAACAGCTATTTTCTTATGCATAACTTTATTTGATATGCTTGATTTTTAGTTTAGGTGGCAAAATGTACGCCAAATACTGTAGTATGGTTATTGCATAAGTTGCGCAATTTCTAAATTATCACCTGCCGAAACGTGAGCAAAATTTAAATTAACGCTAAGATTTTTCTTCTCGAGAGTGTGAGCACTTTCTTCGTGACGTTCCCACATACAATTTCATATTTGAACTCCGTGAAGTAGCTTTCGTCTTTACATTACATGAATACTAAAGTGAAGAGCGAATCAATCTGGTATTCGGGATGGTGAGGGAAATGTCCTCAATGCGAATATGATGACAATTCGTATTCTGACGGCATAATGGTACAGTTTTAAAAAGTCAACCGCCTATTTTACTTTACTTTTTTTTTATTTTATTTTATATCTGCGTGAAATTTGATACTAGGTTATACGGTTGAGTTTTTTTTGGAGGGTATTTTTTGTTGTTGGCGAACAGCCGCTTTTTTTAAGGGTAAATAACGTATGTTTTGAACTCGATATGATCATATGGGAGTATTACATCTATCTATTGCTGTGTTTATTTATACGAGTTTGTATTTTTTTTTTTTTTTTTTTTCAAATAGTGCAAAATTATTTGAGGGAATCTGGGGGTTTTCAGAATGGCAAGCGTTTAATGCAAACATTGAAGTTACCATCTTTTTTTTTTTATTTTTTCTTTATGCGTACCGTACTGTATAAGTTGAGAGAAGAAAAAAAGAGAAAAAGCTGCTTTGCTAAAGTGTATCAGCGAATCGCGTTGCGCGGAACCCAAATGTAATTCAAGTTTGTTTTAAAGTCTGCGTGAATTTATGAGACCCAAAAGGGGAAGTATAAGGTTTTGCCGATATGTACGCCAGCGTTTCTTATTTGCTTTTCAAGCCCGATTGTTCTTAGCCGAGTTCCTGAAGGCTGTGCCCCGGGTTTGCCTTCGTGTTTGATAAACTCCAAATAAAATTCTCGTTTCCCCCCTTTGCGATTCAAATAGACATTTTGAAGAAGAAATGGCATTGCCGTGTTAACTTTTAGATCGATAACATTTTCTCTCTCTCTATCTCCTATCATTATTTACTTATCGAAACCGTTTTGATTTGCTTAGTTTGGAATTGCATTGATTCAAAAGCTTATCTATCGATGTTTTCTTTATTTACATTTGAAAACGACTTTGTTGCATAGTAATGTTAGTCTATTGCACTACTTAATTTACTGTAGACTTACTTCAAATACTCGGGATTACTGTTCCCTTTAAGCAGTGCACGTGCACACAGGTTTGAAGACGAGTCATGCAACACAAAAATATAGCCAAATAGGAGAAAAATTGATGAATTTTCTTAAAATAAAATAAATAGCCAACTCCGCGTTTATTATTACTCTATTTATACATTTTCATCATCAAACACTATCAAGGCTTAATCAAAATTATTCAAGTCATACCCTAGGTACGCCTCTGATGCAACATAGTACACGTACAAACCGCAGAAAAGTTTACTTTTCTTTTAAAATATTGCGTAAAAAACATTTTGTACGCACACAGACTCTATAAAATTAGGAGTGAACATTGGTCGGGATTATCTATTTATTAAATTTTATTATCGGTTAATTTAGTTTTAAAAGTTGCTAGGAGCTAGGTCTACAAGTCCGATCGAAACTTATTGTACTTGGAAAAAAAAATTATTTTAAACCAAGCACTACAATACCACAGTATTCTGTTGACCGGTGTACTTTAACTTTATTTAAAAGTTTAACTTTTAATATTAACAATGAAACAGCACGATATAGGCTTACGATCTAGTTAAACATTAAAATTTAAGAGTTCAATCTCGCATAATAATTATATAAAACCAAACTTAACCGATTATTTAGAAAAAGATTTTTTTTTTTTTTGACATTTAAGAAATGATAAAGCGATTACAATCATACATGTCCGTTTAATCGAATGGCCTATGACACACATGCAGAAGCCTGAAAATAAATAATACTGCATTAATTAATGTTATTGATACTATACTATACTGTAATATAATTTTATAAAATAGTTCTGTGTTTTGTTCATGCGCACCCAGCAATAATATTTTGTCAGCAAATTTTAATGAATTTAATCATTAAAACACATTGGCTCGTTAAGCATAATATTAAATTATGAAATAGTGCGTTAATGTAAAAAGCTTGTTGAATTAAAACCATATTTCACTAAAACAATGTCTTTGAAATACTCATATGGATGCCATTTTGCTATATGGTGCAGGTGCTGACCCTGGCAGTTACAAATTATAAAAATTAATAATAGCCGAAAATGAGCACCGATTTTTTTTTTATCACATTTCAGTCTTTAATTTTTAACTTGATGGTATTGCGATAGTTGATGCCTTCCTTATTGCTGGTACGCAATTACTAAAGAGATATTAGTTGTAACAAATTAAATGAAAAAACTACTGTAACTCTAAATTTTCTAATAATGAAATTAGGCACTTATCAATGCGTTGAACCACTCCTTTATGTTTAGAAGGTTCTATTAGAGTAAGTGTGACATTTAGGAAATCATGTTTAAAGTTTCTTAAATGTCATTTGCAGTACTGTGTTGGAAAATTAATGGTTTTTGAGATTTATGTTAATTTTTTTTTAATTTTGTATAATAATATTGCATCTGCCTGTTTGGCATTTAGTGATGTATCATTTTTCCTTTAGCCCTCGCTACATATTATAACTATCACGCAAACGGAGAGGTTTGTTTAAAATAGTTTAGAAAAACTCGAAAATACTCGAGAGGAAAGCAAGATTAATTTTGACTTTTGAGTTCATTTTAAACCTATTCACATTTTTCAAATTTATAATTAATTGCTAAAAGTTGCGCGGCTTCAACTAATACTTTTATATTTGTTTGATAATTGAGTAAATTACCATGCAATAGCTCTTGCTTTCTCATCTCAATCCTTTTAATTTATTTGGAGTCATTAACGAGATGTGAAGTATCATTTATCGAAAGAGAGTGTGTAGATCCCACTGAGATATACTGGTAATTAATTGCTTTTCGTGGATCAGCGCAGTGCTGTGCACTTTACCAGAACAGATAAGAATTATATCGTACAACGAACTGTTTACCACACACTAAAATGTATAGACTAACGATACTTAAGAGAAAACCAGCCATTTATATCAACCTATTATTTATAAGTGGAGGTGAGACTAACACTGGAATAAAAAAAAAAGAAAAATAAAGCTAGGTTTTCACATTTATTATCCGCGCAACATACGTGACAATGATTTTCACCTGTAAAAGTGAGGAATAGCATTTTTTAAAAAGAAGAAAAAGAAAAGTATAATTAATCAATGTATTGTCAAATTTTTGAATGCAATTTAGATCTTATAGATTAATGTTAAATAGAAAAAAATTAATTAAGGTTAGTAAGTTTTAATTAAAATAAGACTTAAGCTTGGCTTTTCAAAACGAATTATGTGCTTTATGTTAATGGCCTTAGTTCATTGTTGAATAAAATTTAAATTAATTTGAACATTTGGAGGTTTTATTTGATGGTTATGTTATGCTTCGATGAGTCGTATTTCCAAACAAGTACAGTAAATTTGAAACACATTACAAAATTACATTCAATAATGAAGGCATCCCTAAATATTACTGTTATTTTACTGTTATTAATTTTTTCGTCACATAGTTAATCAACAATAACAAAAAATGTGACTTTACCAAACTGAAAGAAGTAGTAGAAATTCGTCGTATTCGTACTTAGAGTAGGCTATTGGAAATGTGTTTCATTAAATAATTTTTATTTGCAGATTAATGCATTTTAGCACATTAACGGGGCTTTTGCAGTTTCTTCTTCGCAGTCCCATCTATGTTTTTAGTTAATTCACGCATGGATAGATTTCAGCTGCTTTCTCATTAAAATAATCGATAGTACCGTATATTAGTGTCCACGCACAATAATAATTACAATAATATTTAATTACTATTTTTAGTGAATTTTTTTCTCGATTGCAACAGATGCTTAAGGCAACTAAATTTTATTTTAAATATTTAAATTTTTACGCCAATTTAACATTTAACAGGTTTTTTTCTGGCGAAATGGCTATTGCCCTTTCATAGTGGCTTTATTAGAAAATATGCCTAGATCTATATTATTTTTTAAATAATAATGTAATTGTCACTTTTTGAAAATATTTTTGCAACTTAAAAATGTTTTAATTAGTATAACCTACTGAATAATAATTGATAATGAAAAATTTAAATTTAAAAAATATAGCGCATGCATTTTTTTAAAGTAACCCTACCAAATGAAGAAAATCTTAACAGAATTAACTACTGTGTAATGTAGGCCTACTTTAACCATCAGTAGGACTACATTCAAGTCTTGCACAAACAATTCTTTTGTTTTTTTGCGTCAAGAAAATACTTTATTCTCGGCTATGGCATAAACAATGCCAAATTTAATGTAATTTATATCGTGCACAATGTTATTTTTAATCTTTTTTTCTTCTAAAAACAACACAAAACTTTCAGATAAGTACAAAAATTAAATGCAGAAAATAAAGGCTATTATAAATGGATGCACATTTATTATTGTATAATTATACAGTACGTAGCTCTACATATATTTTAGCCGTAGTATTGAAGGAATCCGACGGCCTTTACAAATCCATCAATCGCTCTCAAATGATGCAATGATTCGCGGTTACGGGCATGAAACGTTACTCTGATGTAACGTAATAACCAAGTTCTACTGTAATTGATTTAATCGGTAAAAAATACTGTAACAAAATTCATAATTTTAGATACAATACAAGGTTAAAATTAACTCCCCGAAACTATAATTATATTCTGTATCCTTAAAAAAAACTAAAATAATCACTTTATTTTAAAAAAAAAAAAAATCATACTGCTACCATATAATTACGAACAGTCATGTTTACGAATCAACTATCCCGTAATAAATGAAGCTTTTTATTGTTTTGTTCGAAGTGTGACAGATTTGAAGTTTTATTAGGTGAATCGGAATTTTTGTATTACTACGATAAACGATGAAAAAAAAGATTGGTGAAGTGAGCGTTATTGTCTGCTATGATACGTCAGCATTAATGGCGGTTATTAATTCGTCTTGTTGAACTTTCATCGTGTTTAAGTGTAGTGATGATTAATGACGGAGTTTACAGCAACAATAACAAAGCATGATTAATAGAAGGTGTGATTGGTTTCCATTCGTGGGCTATCATTTTTAACCTTTGCTCTTTATTATATCTATTTTTCCTCCTATTTTTATTGATATTTGCGTGTGAAGATTCTTTTATTTTCAAGTAAAGTTGAAGGAAGGGATTTCATTGTTCTTCTGATAGATTTATATATGGCAAGCTGGGTGGGTGCTGGGCGCTGTATTCGTGGCACGTGTACGTGCATTCACTTAGGAGTTTTAAAAGATGTATGGTTATCATTCCGTGCTGAATGCACACTTTTTAGACGGGAGGAAGAAGATTGAAAATAGTCATCATGGGGTTAGGCGAACGAATTGAAGAGAGCAACAGAAGAAGAAAAAAAATGAGGGGGGAAAATGAAAGGAAAAAAATAAAAAAAAAGAGAAGAGAGAAAGAAAAGTCGGTCGGAATTCCATTATACAGTTTGGCAGAAATGAAAGTGAATGGCTGAAAGTACACATGTGTAAAGTAGATGTGAGTAAACTGCAGAATTTTTAAATGCGCTACTTTTCTAACTTGTTGAAGTAGTTTTTCGATAAAGAATCGACAATTTTTTCAATTATTTTTCTTTTTTTTTTATTTTGTGGAAAGAAATAGAAATGGCCATATATCTCATTTAGACCTCTATAGTGTATTATTTATTTTCCAAAAAAAAAAAAAAATTCGATTCCGTGTTGGCAAAAACAGGTACCGGTAAGGTAACGTGCTCTAACATAAACATTTCTTTTAATAAAATAGTAGGCTATATATATTTTTTAAAAGAATACAATGTCATGTAGTGTACAGTATTTCTATTTAATTGAATATTTACTCAAAGACTTGAAAAATAATCTTTAATTTCAGAAATCTTACATAAAATGCATGCTGTACTTTGCCACTAAGCATTAAAAAAACAAATAAGACAAAACTTAACTTAAAAAAATTTAATTATATTAATTTTTCAAATGTAATTAAATAAATTGAGTTGTGCCAACAATATTTTTTAATGATTAGAGCAATGATATTAATTCAATGATTTGCTGCGCGTAATCTAATGTACCGGCGTTATTTCGCAGTGATCAGTGTTTAAAAAAAATTGTTTTTGATAGCATCAGTAGTTTCTAAATATTTTTTCTGAAGTTAAAGTTTTCTGCTTGAAGAAACTTCAAAGGCTTTACAAAAAACAGCTTATTCAAATAAGAAAAGAAAAATGTGTTTTTATTAAATATAATTAAAAATAAACAAAAAAATTACGATGTTTGAATAGACTACTTAAGTACAGAGTGATTCAGAATAATGTATACACGCTTTGACAGAAGATATATTTGGTCTGTTTTTAAATTAAAAGCGGATTACAATAGGAATATGTTGCAGAATGTTACTGTATTCTAAAAGATGACATAAATTATCTGACTACAGCATAAACATGTAAACGGCATCAGCCAAACAAATTTGTCGAGGCCGCAATCCCAATGGAATATTTGGGCAATGTTTTTCGACTTTTTCTTCGCCTAAATTTTTGTCAATAGCGGCGCTAAAATGTTTTTTTTTTTAATTACCATGTTGTTGTTGTTGTTTTTTTTTTGTTTTTTTTTTTTGATTTATCGTATTGAAGAATTTATTATTTTTGCAAAAATAAAGTAAATTTCATTTATAAACATTGCCCAAATTTCCAATTTACTGCCTCGACAAATTTGTTTGGCTGTCCCTCTTTACATGTTGATGCTGGAAGCTGGTAATTAATGTCATCTATTACGATAGCATCCTACTACATGTACATATTCTATTGTAATCAGCTCTTATTTTTTTTAAAAAAAATCTAGAAATATCAGCGGTAAAAATATGGTTAGATTATATTGGGTTACTCTGTATTCTTGTTTTTGATACTTATACAAGAAAACCAATTCTTACAAAAAATTACCCAACATAACTATTTTTTACGGATTTTATTTTATTAATTTTTTTTTGATTTGTAAGTGGTATTTATTTTGGAAGTAATGTTTTCTTTGTTTATTTACTTTTTTTCTTGAACTGTCTACAGAAGGAAATACGCACGACTAACTTTAATAGAAAAACATTAATTTGATTTGAAAGCTACCCATATCAAATCACTATAAAGTTATATTTATGCTGTGTGCTTATTTGCAAATGCAAACATAATACAATGGTTAAGTTTTTTTTTTATTTTTTATTTTGGGCATTGTGATTTCGAAGATTGGCATATCGTTGACGTAAAGAAGTTAGAGGGGGAAATTTAAGGCGATGTTATTGTAGTGTACAGCTGTTGTAATTAACATCAATTTAAGTTTTATTGAAGCTGATATTAGCAACCGGCTGCTACTATTTAGTTTCGTTGACCTCGAAGCAATATTTACTCGTAAATTGCGGATGTTTAATTAAATTTTGTGTAGTGAACGCGGCGCATCAATCTCATTTCGGAAGTACCCCATGTTGCAGCTTGGTTCTCGCGCTTAATTTTCTAATGACAGATATATTGAAAGCATCTACCGACGAAACATTTCCTATCAATTTCGGTCATCATCACTTTTATACCTTAATTTAAAGAAATTATTTAGGTTTAAGTTATTATATCGATCATACCAAGGCTATTATGACAAAATAACACTCTAAAAAAAATAATACTGCTAATGCCATTGTTTTTCAGCGTGTGTAGACCCTCGTAAAAGTAGGTTAAATTATTTTTTTTACAGAAAAAAATATTACTGTAATATATTACATTCTTTCGCCGCCATGACGTGCAATAAATTCTCGAATCCTTTATGATTGAGCATTATTTTCGTAGCTAAGGTAGAAAGGATCAGTGTGGCACGGACACCCCATCGCCACGGTTTAACTGTGCATATCCTCAGTAATTGAGACGTGAACGAACCTCGTTCAAACTTGTATATTATCTAATTTTAAAGCTCAAACTCTGATTTAGTGAAACAAACAACTTACACGGCTATTGACATTATTTTTTAAAGAGACGCTTTTAGATTTACTATCGACAAAATAATTAATGAATTTCGACGCATTGTAAATATTGCACGTTCACGTTCATTCAATATTTAGATGCATGGGTATTATTTTTTAAATGACTTATCTAAAAATTTAATATTTCGTGTCATGGTATAAAATTATAATATAGTTAGTTGCAACTAAACTCGCATACTTTGTAAAAGGATAGGTGACACTTATTGGATAGAAGATCAATTGAAGTTTTTTTTTTCTATGCATGTATACGGTATAAACTTATAGATGATTTTCTATCCCTCCCAACTTTTTCCTGCTTTTTCTCTCTCTCACTCACTCTCTCTACTTGCTTCTCATTTTAAGCACATAGGCTTCTTTTTAATATCAGTTTTATGGTCGAATCCTAATCTGTTTCCTCCCCTGTAAACATGGCAACGCAAGTTGTTTTTATGTCCTCGTAAATTTAGTGAAGCCGAAATACAGGATGCTTTCGGCACGGCTTTTTGCTTCAAATTTTGAATACAGAATTTTGGTGGGCATGCGCGCACACACACACACACACACATACTCGTATCGACCATTATTGAAAGGAGTATTTTTTTTTATTAGACGAAATAAATAAAAGCCTTGAACTGAATAATTTTTCCGATATTTATTGTGGAATTATTGTTTACTCTTCATCGTCTCGCTTCAGGTTGATTTGATAATGAAGCTATAAAAAAAGTTCAAGATTTTATAGGTATAATGCGTCACCGAATACATTTTTAAATAAGCTTTTGTACTACAAAATATTTTGTTTTTATTAGCTTATAAAGACAATAATAATATTGATGGTATGGTAATAAATTTATTTACTAGGCTTGCAAAATAGTACAATGTTAGGGTCGGACATGAGAGGTCATCGGGCAGTACAGCCAGTAACGCAATGTTGATTAAAGCACATTGTGGATATTATGATAATTGATTGATGCATGACCTGATTGTAAGAGAGAGTTAGCTAAGAGCACCTGAACTGCTAACATGCGCTAAAGAATCCGCTTCCACAATAATGAGTTGTATTACTATATAAATCGGTAGTTAGTATTCAGTGCCACTGGCCTCTATTTATCTTGGTATTCGTGCCTCACGTATTTAAAAGGCCAAATTATCTATAAGAACGCCGGGCGCTTGTATTGTCCTGTCAAATGCACGGTATAATATGCGGCCCAACATTAAAATAATATCCAGTGTTTGTTAAATATTTTTTAAAATAACTACATGTACACCTAATACTGTTTTTACACGGATTTTTTTTTTACACGAATTTGAAATAACACGTTTTCAAAATAAAATTTCATTCTCTTTTTACGCGAAAAAAATGAAAATACCGTAACGCGAGTTTTTAACCAATTTCAAAAATATTTTTTGATTATTTTGGGAATTTTTCAAATTTTTCATACCTTTATTTATGTATTAATTATAATTTGATAATATTGTACCATATGTATTTTTCGGTAACCCTTATATAATGTCACAGAATTCTCCAATTACTTTTTTTACACGAATTTTATACAGTACGTATTTTTCAGGAAATACTCCCCCGTGTAAAAACAGTATTAGGTGTATATTGTTAAAGAATCAATATTTTTCAGGTGTTTTACACGCATTTTACATTGTGCAATGATTTTTATTTGACTAGTTTAACCAAACGTAAATAGTAATGGAGCGTCTCCAAAATATTGCGACCTGCAGGTAATTTCAAGTCGATAATTATTATTGGTTTTCAATTTTTGATAAATATATTGCTAAAGCACTTTTCCGTTAATTAAATTTATGAAAAAAAAAATTGAATCTAAAATTGGAAGGGAGGTAAATGTAGCTCCGACGGTTTTTTTTTTTTTTTTTTTTCGCGTTATTTTATTAAAGAAATAGGGAATTTTCCAAGTTTGATTCTTTGATCTTACCTACGGTAATTAACAGAATTTTTTAAAAAAATTGCCAACTCACTTTCAGTGAAGCACTTTTACCGTTTATTAATAAATTAATTTTTCACCAAATTTGTCAGAAATTATTTACCGTCAAGTTTGATCGACCGCGAAATTAAGTGTAAGAGACGTTGTTGAACACGATTAATTGATGGCGAACCGTTCCATTTTAAAACTGCGGTACCTAAAACACAGGTGCACCGCCGCCCGACTTTACTTGTTTTAGCGGTTGTTTCTGACTGATAGTTGAAACGTTTGATTAATCTCGCACTCATCCATCAAAACATCTATTACATCTGTTCTAATGTTTTTTATCATTTTATTTCCAATTTCCTCCCTCTATTTCCTACTTTTAAATAAAAAGCTGCCAGGTTATCGATAGTTTTTTTTTTTTTTTTTTCTTTTTTCTTTTCTTTCGGTAAGAGATAACAAGCATTCCCCCCCTCCCCGTCTTTTTCGTACAGGTACACGTGTAATACTATTCGCTGTTCTTCTTCTTCTTACCAGTACTCGTACGTATAGATCCAGATTCTAATACTTCTAGATCTAGGCTTCTATTTCTTTCTCGACGACAGCCAGCCAGCGCTTCTAGCTCGCATTCTACCGTGTTTCTTCTACAAATGGCTGTCGAACAACACGAATGAAGTCGACAGATAAATCGAATGAAATCCAATAAAAGAAGTTCAATCTGTGCTCGGAGCACGCACCTACTGAGTCAACACGCGTTTCTTTTTGCTGTATTACGCGGTACTATTGTCAAAACTCCAAACCAAGAAGTTTTTTTTTTTTTTTTATTATTATTTGTTCGACAACTTTGTGTTTACGTCAATCCCACCCACAATTTCTTCCATGTACCTTTACGCACCACTCTTACTTTCCATTTATTCTTTTTTTTTTGTGCGGTATAAATAATATAAAAAAAAAAAAAATTGTCTAACGTACACTTCGTCGTACGTAAATTTTTATATCACTCATTCTTTCTTTTTTTTTCTTTCCCCGTCTATCTTATTGTCTACGTGTATTCCGCTCTCTTTGCTGCCGCTTTACCTGCACCGTAACCGGCTACGTAAGCAAAGTAAATGGAAAGCCTGCGTACGTACAGTTTTTTTTTTCTTCGCTCTTCTTTTTCCCACTCCAATCTCTAAATCCCTTCGGGAATTCCAGGTGCACCTGGTAAAACGGAAAAGAAAAAAAAGGAGGAAGAAGAAAAAAAACAGAACCTGATTGAAAGAGATGGTAGGGGAGTAGAGAGAGGTGCCAAGGGGTTGTACCGGTACCGATAAATAATATAAGAATTCAATACTTTTCGCCTTGGGAGGAAGGTGATATGTAGCGTGTGTGTTAGTGTAAAGGCAGCGTGTAAGATGCACGGTACCGTACGTATGGCTTGTCTCGCGTCGACTTGCCTGGAATCTGCGCCAGTGGAAGAAAATTCTAGTATTTGCACGAAAAATACGTGTGCGCATTCTTTTAAGGAGTGGGAGGAGAACGAGGTGCTCGTGAACAGAAACGTTGTTAAAGTTTGTGCCTCAGTTCACAGACAATATTTTATTTTCCACTGTTTGCAAGTGTAAATTATAACAAACTTGTTCTTCATCGTTCGTGCGTGCTCTTTACGCTTATTTGTTTTCTTCGATATATAACTTAAGGGTATAACATATCAAGTTGAATTTTATTGAAAAGTATTCAATTGCGTGCGCCAGTCTATTTGCGTGTGCGCGTGCGTGTGTATGTGCGCGCGGAGTTGAATGATCAGCGGCGTTTAGACTTTGCATATTAAAGTGTGTTGGTAGGAAAAGTTAAGGCACGTGTGAACCTTAGAGGAGTAATGGCTCAGATTTTTTTGATGTAATCTTTTAAATCAAAAAGGGTGGGTTGAGTATGGTGTGAAACAGTAGGGATTTTTTTTTTTTTTTTTGGATGTGATTTTATTTCTTTTAAAATGTAATTTGCGTTATTTTAGTGTGATTTATATTCCAATAATGGCGTAGATTTTTTTATTTTATGATATGATGTAAAAATATAAAATGCGTGGTAGGCGACAAATAAATTTTTAATATATTTTTTTTTTTGTGAGACTAAAAACGTAGTTGTATAGTTAGAAGTGAACTTGAACGCGCGCTCGAGTTGGCTCATCCGACAAAAAAAATCTCTCGAGTTTTACATAGTCTATTGGGAAGAAAAGAAGTGTGAAGTATTCTTGTTTCTGAATAATTTAGATAACCGAATGCTGTTTTTTTTTTTTAGTTCTTTATAAAAATGATTGATGGGTGTTATTTGAATTTGTTATGCTGTTTTGATTTTGTTCACACGATTATTGAGAAAACTCCAAGAGTGGACAATTTAACTCGTATATCGTACAGTATTTATTATTATTATTTTTTTTTTTTTAAAGTTTTTGATATTCATGACAATTCGAACAGAAATGCGGTATATGATGGTTCTTTTTCCTATAAATATTTACTTGAAAAAAATTTAATTTTGAATGTACATAATAATTTGCAGTACATCTTTGCGCATATACCACTGTCATTATATTGAAATGTGTCCTCTACATAATTTATTATCTCGATGTTTTCTTCAAGCTCTATTCATTTTTTTTTTTTTTAATCTTTAAAAGTTAAATTTACAGACTAAAAGAGAGTAATGTTTATTTAAAAAAAACGAATATTTAGCATTAATTAATTTGGTTTACGTATACAGTATATATTTTCGTAAGGCAACAATGAAAAGTTAAAATCAGAAGAAGCGAAAGCAAAGTGTAATTAATCATGGCACGATGACATTTTTTCGACTTGAAATTCTTATCTTGTCACGAGAAACGGCGTAGCCTTACTCAAGTATCCGTAATGTTATTATATAAGTAGTTGACAATCGACAGTTAGTTGTCGGCAACTCATTAAAAAATCATAAATGACTGAGAAAAGAGAGTTTAATTAAAGCAATTATACGCCAACCTATTATACGCCAACCTTTAAAAAATGAAATGAAAGAAAAAAATAATCTGCAGATATTATTTAACAATCTTTTTTTAAAAAAAATAATTATTTTCTTGATTACGTTGAGCTCAGTTTCTATGTTTTTGTTATTGTTTCTATGAACTTTTAATAATTGTCCTTGAGTTTGCGCATGCGAACGTTTATGCAAATATAGCAAATTCATTTCCTATAGCTAGATTTGTTCAGGCTTTAGTTTTGATTAGCTATTGTTATTCCTAATATTTTGCGATTCTTTGAACGTATTTGTTTACCATATTCTTATTTGGCCCGAGAGCATTTCTTTTCTCCTTCGATTTTTCCACAACATCTAATATCGCTCGTGAGTATAATACAGTATATACCGTAGATCGATGAAAAATAGCACAACAACCTACTTTCAAATTTAGATTTGATTGAAATTGCATTATCAGTGAGTTTTATCTGTCACTTTACTGTCATCAAAATTTAAGCTTCAGTTTAAGTGAAATGGTGACATTGATTTTTGGTTGTCGTTCTGCTTTATTTTTGCTCTCTCTTTTTTTTTTTTTGAGATTCTAGTGCTTCTGTGAATTTTGATTTGCCATATCTGATTTGATTAAAATGCATTTATTGATCGGATATTTTTTCTTAACTTAAAATAGAAAATATTTAAGAGTTTTTAGATTTATCGCCGCACGTTTGAAATTCTACAATAATATTTTTTTTTTACTTTTGCATGTAATACAGAGATAGAATTTTTTTTAAAGAATAAGTTTGTATTTTTTTTTAACGTTGAATATTTTTTCGTAATTTGGAGCCTTAATTTACTAGTTTGCTCAATTATTTTGAATACCGTACAAAATAAAATTTTTGTTTTTAAGTCTTTCAGAAAATAAATGTTTTCAACTTGACTTCAGGTAACAGTAGTTCTTCCTTTTAGTTTATAAGTGATATTCAGTCTTTTTCAAAGTTTACATACCGGCAAGTATTTTTTATCCACAGGATGGAACAAATATTATCAATCATATCATCATTAGGCTATGCGTAGATAAGTTGAATATTTCAACCGGTACGACAAAAAAAGCGAAAAAAAAAATTATTAATTTAAAATTTATTATTGCCGGCTCTTTTTGACAGTCGTCCAATGAGTTATTTTGTATTCCTCGCGCACCTGATGGCGAGGTTGTGGAAGCAGCGCAATCTCTCGTCAATGTGGCGCACTTCTATCTACTCTCGCGTCTGAATAAACACAAATATTTATTTTTATCCCCACCAGATCCCTCCCGGCCATTTTTATAGATTAGCTCCTCCCTCTAGAACTACAGTAGTTATCATAAGAAGAGGGGGTCTTAAAATGCCTATTATTTGCCTTTAAACAGTACGCAGAAAACTAGTGTGGTGCGCCACAAAAACGCGAGATGGTGCTTTTTTGCTACCAGTAGCCTCTTAGCGGGTGCGACAATGCACACTATTTAAAAAAAAGATTAATTTGTATTACTAATAGCACTGCACGTTACAAATTGATTCCATTAAAATAAACCGTATAGACCATAGGATAGGTGAAATAACTTTTCTACATTTGTCATAGTTGATAAAGTATTATGTAAAGGAACGTAGATGACTAGAATTTAGAAAGATGTATGTGTACATGTAATACAAATGAATGATGGTCGGAAATTGAAAATTAAAATCTAAACCCAGTACAGTAGCAGTAAATCCCAAAGCTTGAATCTAAAAATTATTAATTTATAAAGCCAGCCTACTGTATGTTGGGATCGTTTATCCCTGGACCTTTCAACTGTTTAACGAATTATAATTATTACATGCGTTAATCATGATGCGCTTAACAAAATGTACAATTAGTTCCATCTAACGTGTTGTTTGAAGTTTTTTTTTTGTAAGATTCTTGTGCTCTTTAAATATTAAAACAGTAAATTTAAAATGAGCAACGATTATTAAAGATAAGAGAGCATCCAATTAGTGACAAAGCCATTATTTGCAATTTTCATCTCGTTTGTACAGTGAAGCTATTGTTGACCTCCGCAGCGTAATATTATTCATATTTCACAGTTTGTAATTAGTAACTATCGTAGTAATCCAAAACGCACGCTATACTTGTATTTTTATTAAAATTAGCAAAATCAGCAAAAAATCATGTTTGCGTAAAGTTCAAATGGTTGATAACAGACGTAAAATTTCCGCTTTTCAGAAAAAGAAAAAAAAAAATCAATCGCGAGTTTTTAGGCAGCAAAAAGGATGCGTATTACTATTATTATAGCCTGGCAAATGCTGATTAGCTATTTATGCAAGTGTGATCTTTCGTTTTATTTCTCTCACTCATTTTCCACGCCTTTCAAACGTGTCGACCAAGTATGCAAATTTGATTTAACAGTCGTGCACATGCCTACCAGTAGTAGTGTGCTTGTGGTGAGCGCCAAAGAGTAAAAAGCACTTGTGTTTAATTAATCCCCACCAACGTCGCTACTCCAGACTATAGCTTACATTTAAGATTTTTTTTACGGAATAGCAGACGCAGGCAGTGAAAGGAATCGATTTTTCAGTTTTCAGCTACTGTGTCAAAATGTTGACTGCATTTGAATTAATCCACAGCTCCTCCAAAAAAAAAAAAAAAAAAAAAATAGACGTTTCTCTCCCGCTGTCTTTCCTATCGAATCCTTGTTCGATAGCTCACGCGCGCACACTTTGCTTGTTAGGATGCTGTGCAAGTATTACCTTTACTTCTCGATTTTATCATCAACGCATGAAGTGTGTTTTTATAGATATATAGGGGGGAAAAGAAGAAAATTTGAGACAAGAATCGTGGGAGGAGGGTTGGTTGGTGCATGGTTTCGTCGAAATATGAAAAAAATATATATATCTTTCTCGCTCGACGTGCGTTCGCTGTTCCTACAGAGAGCGAAAGAAACCTCATTTTGTTAAGCGTTTAATTTATATTCAAGAAGCAACATATGCATCATCTTATCGACATACAAATAAATTTTGAGCAAACTTAGCTAAAGAGGGAGCGAGAGAGAGAGAGAGAGAGGAAAATGTTATACTTTGAGCGAAGCAAATTATTATTGCTAGATGTTCGCGCGCGCGCTCGCTCTCCTTTCACGCCAAAATGTTTGATGGAAACAGAAAGAAAGAAAGAAAAAAAAAGGAGAAAAAAAAAACACGTGAGATAATTAATAATATATTACATAAATTGATTACGCCTCATTTTTCATCTTTCTTTCACTTTGAATTGTTATTAATAGATTAGCGAATAACTTTATCACGCGAGATAACTATTTAGTATAGCGGGGATAATGCGCGCGCTCGAGTTTTTTTTATTTTTTTAATAATTGAGACGTGTATTGATTGAATCACGCGATAGCCCAATAAACAATCTTTTCATTCGACTCTTTAAATAAATTTTAAAGGCTAATTGAGTCGTCTAGATTGTAAACCCTAAGGCGTTCACTTTGTAACGTTCTATAATATATTTCGTTTAGACACTGTTTATTGTCAGAAGAAAGAGTTTCAACGCTATTGAGTAGCGTAATTGACGACTTTTCCGTTTTGATTCGAAGCGAATTGTATGTTATTAAGGAACTCGCGATGCACTTTGATTAAAAGCCTAATTTTGAAATAGTTTACGTACGATGGCTATTTATTAAGTAAGTTTCCCTCATCAAGAAAAATCAAAATAATAATGACAAAATTACAAACAATATTTATTTACTTTTGTGCACTATTACACTAGATACACTGGGATTTTCACCCCTTTCCAAACATTTCCGGCACCTAAACAACAGCTTTATGACAAACAATTCGTAAAAATCTGCCGCCAATTTTTGCTGATCAATTATAATTTTTTTTTCAATTTTAATTAAAAAAAATTAAAACCAAACTAAATAAAAAAGGATTGATATACAAAATTAAAAACAAATTTAAAAAAAATTGATTAAAAATGTTGGAAAAAAAGCGGGGGGAAAAAAATGGACAAAAAAAATTATTAAAAAAGTGAAAAAAAATTTAACTTCGAAAAAATATTGGTATTAAAGAATTGATAAATAAATTTTAAAATAATTGATGAAAAAAAAATGGAGGAAAAAATTTGATCTGCGAAATTTGGCGGCAGATTTTTACGAAGTGGTTATCAAAAAGCTGTTGTTTAGGTACCGGAAATGCTTGAAACAGGGTGAAAATTACAGTGTACTGGAATTGAGAAAAATAGTGTACGAAGGTAAATAAATATTGTTTGCAATTTTCTAATTATTATTTTAATTTTTCTTGATGAGGGAAACTTACTTAAATAGCCCTCGTACAATAATTTATTGATGTTTACATTTTAAACTGTACCGGGTATATCATTAGAACTTAGTAGAAAATATAAATATCCTCAGCGGGTAATATTATTTGCTTAAGGAATTGATTCGATTTTATTAGCTGACAATTGGATTTTATTCATAAAGTGAAACTATTGTTGTTATTAATGTTTTAACTAGGTGGTCAAGTGATTGAATGGGGAAATTTTCAGTTAATTTTAATTAAAATTAAGAAAATGTTTTTTTTTTTTTTTTTGGTTGTGAATACAAACCAATTAATGTCAGGTATTACCTATACAACAAAAGCAATTAATATCGTAATAAGTAGATTGCGCGTACAGCTGCTAACGTTATTTTGGGATAAAGCGAAGGCGTATCTGCTAAAGCTGACATAATCTACATCAGCCTGCGTATAGGTTACAGTAACAACCACGTTAACATACATAATGCAGTGTGTCCATAGTACTGTAGTGTGTTGTTTGCTTTGATGTTTATTTTGATTAACAGGAGCAAACTGGCAAAAAAAAAAATAAAATAGGTCGACCAGTAATGATTGTGGTAAACAAAAAGAACGAAAATAAAAATAGCGTTGAAAATTGATCGCCCGTTAATTAATCGACCGAAGAAATTAGCCGTGCTGATAAATTTAATTGTCGTTTTAAAATAATCGTGGAGGATTAATTCTAAAAAAAAAAAGATTGGTTATAAATTTAGCGCTAAAATCGAAAAAAAATTTAAGTAACAGTAATGCAAAATAAAATCTTGTAAATTCATTGGTTTAATTATTTTATTAACTATAGTATACTCTCTCTTAAAGTTTATCGGCGCCTATTATTTTATCTAACAGTCTTGACATTGCTGTACTAACCACGTATATTTTGTTTGTTTTCATTAAGCTAATTTGTTTTAACTAAACCCCGCCATCAAGCAAAGACAAACAAAAACAGGCATCTAGAACGGTTGTAACTTTTCTAAACTAGGTCAGCGCTTAAACATTTAATAATTTTGAAGTGTGTCGGCTGTAGTCCCTACTCGAGTATTTAGACGATTGGAATTTTAAAAACCTCCATTTTTTGAGCATTTCAACTGAAATTCAATTGAGTGTCGTCTTGGGTAGGCTAACGTTTTTGCCTCAAAATATTTCCTGTAAATACAATTCTGAAGTTAACTTTCCTAATTCAGTAGACTATAGAGCCGAGTGGATAAAGCTATTGCGATAAAGCTATTGCGGTCAATGTTTTGCTCAGAATATTAAAAATAAAAGATATCGCAAGTATTTAATTTAAAATATTTTTAAGTTTTGTCTAAATTATGGTGGCGTACTTTAAATCTAATTTGGTACAGCATTATTCTTAAACTTGTGTCCTAACTTTAAAATCGGAAACTTTACTAGCCTAAAAATACATTATTTTTTAATCCTACTTTTGATTTGTTTAGAATAAGAAACCAAGAGCACGTAGTGGATCAATATTTGTCCAAAAAAAAAATCGTTTTAAATATGTTAAAAACTTCAGGAAATTGAAAATATTTGAATTTCTTTATATTCGCAATATCCGGAATAGAAGATGGCATTTCAACTACATCTTATGTGAAATTCGAATTTTTTTTCAGCGATTTCTTTGCGTGAAAAGGATGTTATTTACTACTGGTACTCGTGTATCGTATAGCCTATATTTTGCGCACAAAATATAAACACGCGTGATATTATTCTTGTCATTGGTATAAAGTTTGTTAACGTAACATTCGTAGTACAGATTGTAGTACGATAGTAAACGAAGTGATGGGGAATATCCAGCGTACAATATTTTCTCTTCCATAGGTAACTTACGGTAAATATGACATTAGACAAGATAAATTGCTGTCTAATTAAAGCTGCTAAGAAGTTGTGTCGAGCGACCAATCAGTTGTGTCAAAACATTCACTTATCTTTTATTATGAATAGAAAAATCGGCGTGTTTCTTTTTACGCAATTAGGCAAACGTTGTACGTGGCCTTCAATTAAGAAAGTCATTAGCTTTTGAAAAATTGTTAATTTGTGATAAATCAGCAAAATTAAGAATCTATCAAATTAAAATAATAGCCGTAAATTAAACAGGCGATCCGTTAATTAAGATGTGCTGATTTCGTTTATCTAGATTGATCATACATAGTTTAAACTAAAGACTTTTGGATTGTAAGAAGATCAAAAATTAGATTTATTTAATCATGAAATTTGTTCGCCTAGTTAATACAGCGTATTTACAATTTATACTAAACATCCGTTTAATATTTCAAAAATAATAAGATAAATATGTTTTTTATTTCAATATTAATGAATGAAAAAAAAACAAGCCATTATTTTGATTTGTATTTGTACGCGTAGCTTATGTTTTTTGAGTTGTTTTTTTTTTAATTTACTTTTTTGTTATTTACATTAGTTAAGCATATTTTGCATTTTAATTCAGTTTTGTGCCATAAAATTAAGTTTAGTTTTCATTTAAAAATATCACCTTTATTATGCATGCGCTCGTATAACACTACGGTACTAAAAATTTCCACTTAAAAATACGCAGGCTATATTGTTACAAAAAAATTGTTTTCAACATACATTTTTTTTGCGTTATAAGTTTTGATTGACAGCTCCAAGTTCAATTAGTTTAATAATTATTAGTGAATCAATTTTTGCCGCATTTGTGTTTTAAAAAATTGGTGGAGAGAAAATAATTTTTGGAACTATATTTCGACTGTCATATTTATCACGTCCCGGTGGCTGTTGAAGGATTATCATGGAGTAGGCCGATTCTCTATTCTTCTATGAATGTGCGCAAAAGTAAAATAATGGTAAGATTTTTCCAGCGTTTGCGATGGCAAGAGGTCATCAACTTCAGTTTCCGAATGCCTACAAATTACACTCATTTGTGCCGAGATTTGCCAAAGAGGGACTTTTGTTTTTCTTGCTCGTCGATCGGCGATATTCCAGCTATTCATATCTCTTTAGAGCCTCTGCGCAATTTGTTCTATCAGATTCGTATACGAGTGCGTGGGCTTGCTTTTCAGCAAATGGATATGCTAGTGGTGTGCACGTGCCCTAGGATGCGACGATGGCCACTAGGGTCTTCTTTCCATATTATTCTATATTTTTATGCTGAGGTTTTGCCATTTTTTTTCCTTCCGATCGACTCTTCCAACCATTTTTTTTCGTGTTTTTTTTTTTTTTTTTTTTTGGTTGAGAGGAACTATACTAGGTGGTAGTCAGTAATTTGTATCATGCGCTTTATTTTGGATACTAAGTTGTTGTTGTTGCTCCGGTACGTATACGTGTATATGTTTTGTATTTGGTTAAGAATTTTGGCCATCAAACACTCTCTCTATTCATGAGTATGGTTGAGTTTTTATTATTAGTATTATTATTCGTACTAACAACAAAAGTCGCTGTCAAAGTAATATCAATCACTCAACGGCCATGTGTTTGTTTATATCTACCGTTGCTACGTTGCACTTTGGGTAGAAAGATATAGGGAGGGAGGAGAAGAAAAAAAAATATGTATCGTTCAACTTTGTAATGAACATAAAAATGTCAAGTACCCACACACACATACATACACTAAAAAGTTACAGTTATTATTATAAGGAAGTTAAAAAACAACGTAATAATTTTAGGGGTTTTTTTCTTATGTTTGTAAAGTAAAAAATATAGTTGTATGACGAAATTGTTGGTGATTTTAAGTAAGAATAAGACCTTCTGGAAATTAGTTTTGAATAATACTGGTAAATAGTCGAAGTTCCGTGACTATTTTGGTCATATTAATAAAAATAAAAACATTTCTAAAATAAAATTGAAAGTTTAAATTATGCTAATAAACTAAAAAAATTTCGTTAAAGTGATGCTGCTATTATTTTTTTATAATTTTTACAGAATTCGATTTATACAAAAAAAAAAATAGAATTTTGATTATGGTTTTCGACAATTTTTTCTTCAGTTTTATTGTTATGGAAGGTATTTTTATTTAAAGTGATAATCCTTTAAAAAAAAAACTTTATTTTAAGTGAAATATTTATTAAAATTTCAATGAATCGATCGCATCCCAAAAAAAAATATTTTTGATGCTAAATTTAAAATGTTTTCAAGTTTAAAATAAAAACAACTTTTGAAAAAACAAAATGTTGAGTTAATATTTATTATTTTTAATAAAGTTGAAAGTCCCCCCCCCCTCTTTTTCTCGTCCGTTTATTGACACTAAAATGAAATCATTAAACTGTTTGACCTTTGAACCGTTCAAAATGATAAAACAGGTCGCGTAGCGGTCAATTCAGGGATTAATTCAGGCGTTCTGACCAAAAGAGACGATTGAAGGTGGAATTTGTAGACGGAATTTTTACGTAAAAGTCAAATCCGACGTAAATAAAATGACCAGCAGCATAAAAACCCCCTTCGGTCAACAGTTAATAAACAAAAGTTGGAAAATTAAGAGTGACATTCGAGCTGCTGAAAAGGCAAAAAAAAAAAAAAAAACTAGGTTAATGGAGTTTACGTTCCACGCCTGCTTTATTCCAAGAGAATGAGAGAGAAGCCCACAATCTCAATAAACAGTATTGCTGGAAAAATCAGTGCCGGATTATGCTTTCTTGGAGCCCGAGACAAAAATAGTTTATGGCCTTTGTAGAAGTCTTGGTAGAACGTAGAAGTAAACAATAATTTTTCTCCTGGGCAATTTTGATTAATTTTGGTGGCATCCATACTCGTATAGAGTCGTTTAAGGCAATATAACTTATTTTTTAGGATAATTAACAAATTTTTTAAAGAAAATTAAGTAATTTTCCTAATTTGTTAGCAAACTGGCTCTAGAAGAATGTGGGGCCAATACTTATTTGCCAAGGCCGTGGAAAATCGTTTCTTTTTTCCACGGAAGAATGTTTTTCTTTCGTCCATGTACCAGAAACGAAAAATAAGAACAAGTCCATCGATTTATTTGGGGCTTTTTTCCCCACCTATTATTATTATTATTTATGTCGCAACTTTTATAAATGATTTTTACATAACTGAAAATTATAGCCTTCGTATTTTCATTTACAATTGGGGAACTTATTCGTGTCATGATTTTTGTCGCCATGGATACAAAATAACTGAAACCATAAATCAGTTAAGGCGATGCGTGAGGACGTAAATGTACAAATAAATTCTATTATACGCGAATGACACGCCGATATCGATCATTAGAATCGATTTAAAATAATAATACAGTATAATCCTCGAGATATTTCAATTTGCAAAGTTTGAATTTAGCAAAATTCAATACCGACAATGAGTTATCGCGACCCATTTTACAAAACTCCACTCTATTTTTCAAGGCCAAACATAATAATTACCGTATACAAGAAGAGAAATTTATTGATAAAATTATATTTTATCAATGTATTTGTGATTTTTAGACTTGGTCCACTTTGGAACTGAACGATTCAATTGTCCATTTTCGATATTCAAAGTTTCTACCTTTTCCTACTCAAAAATTTTGTTGCCAGAACACTGATAAAAATGTGTTTATACGTGTTAAAATAGTATATATAAATGTAAAAAAAAAAGCTATCAAAATTGGAATTCACATCGAGTGTAAATAGATGGAAGTTGACAGCATTGATATATCTACCTAAATCTCAGTGTCTTTATTTTTATCTATGGATTTCTTCATTCCAGTCCACTTGTCATGTCAACCATATGTGTGCCAGTGTCGGTTGACATATCAAAGGTGTGTGTCCACGATGACTCCACATGCGATTTACGTCAAGCGAATAAGCTTGTCACGTAACATCACGCTTCAATAGCTCAAAATGAAGTTTGAACAAAATAAAGACATGCAACTAATGTCAATTATATTATAGCTTTTTCTGTTTGATTTACACAGAAAGAAAAAAAAAGAAAAAAAAAACTTTGAGTGTATTGAAAAATAAGCGATCACCTACCACGAAACTCTTTTCAATACTACCGGTACCAAGAAAAATTGATAGATAATTTTGCTGTTAGCAAAAATATACACGTAATACAAATATCGACCTGAAAAAAAAAAGAAAATAAGAAGAAGTAAAAAAAAATGGCTTTCTTCTATTATTGACATAATACAATTTTCTTTCTTATTGTTTACATCCTGCTTTTTTATATACCGGTATCCGTAGCCCTTCAAAATTATTACTTCGTTATAGTTAATCCCTCGCATTAAACGGATTTACTAAACGCGGTTTTCGTGTGCACCTAATACTGTTTTTACACGGATTTTTTTTACTCGAATTTGAAATAACACGATTTCAAAATAAAATTTCATACTCTTTTTACACGAGAAATGTTGAAATAACACGAGTTTTTAACCAATTTCAAAAATATTTTTTGCTTATTTTGGGAATTTTTCAAATTTTTCATACC
>JAQGAY010000502.1:0-26122 GCA_034698085.1 Polydesmus angustus | reverse complement strand
CTATGTGTTTGTCACTTAAAAGTAAAGAGTCACCCATCCAACTAACGTGTGTCCTGAAAACTACGAAGCTTTTAAAAAGCGAATAAACAAGTCAAGCTTTTATGAAAATGAATTAATTTTTTAATATTTACATACAAAAACACCTCCGATTTAATGATAAAAAAACAATTTTTAGAATATGACTTCTCCAACTGAGTCGGCACGCGTAAAAGTCCTCAGGCGCTCACTTTGACCGCTAAAGCTTTTTGCGGACTTGCAGACTACACCTGCCGACTGCATCTCGGCACGTGCCGGCAGCTACCATAGGATTAATGCAAATTTCCTCGAATTTCCTTGAGCGCACTATTACGTGCCGACTCAGTTGTCGAGGTCACATTTTAAAAATTGTTTTTTATTATTAAATCGGAGGTGTTGTTGTATGTAAATATTAAAAGATTATTTCATTTTCATTAAAATTTGACTTGTTTATTTGCTTTTTAAAAGCTTCGTAGTTTTAAAGACACACGGTACTTGCCAGGCCCAGCGTTGCTTAACTTTAATGATCCTAAGGGAATTGGTGATTCCAACGAAGCATAGGACAAACATTAACCAGGAATCTTCAAATAGTAAACTTTGAAATGGATTTTTAATTGAGGCACCAAAACAGAGACTCAATATTAAGATCCGAAGAGTAATAAGTTTTTGGCCCTTTTCAAAAGCTCTTTTTACCTCAAAACCTCGAAAAACTAAACATTTTGCATTTGGTAACCATAGGCAACATTGATAAAATGGTAAGCGACCAAATGTACAGGGTTCCACTTCTAAGGTTCTAGAACTGTGGCTAAGAGTAGGGGAGTGGTCTGCTTTAGTGAGTAGCCTCCATGATGTATATAGTACATTGTTCTAAAATAGATTTGAATCTTTGTAGCAAATACAAAGTTTTATTAAAGGAGTTGCATTGCTTTTGTTTACTTTAGATATTAAATTTTTAACGTTTAAAATTTAGTTTTATTATTTTTATTATCAATTTCAAATTTTAAGATTTTATTTAATAATTAACCCGAATTATTTTTCATTTAAAAAAAAATATAATTTTTTGGGCCTATGCATCTTTTTTTTTTTTTGCATGCATTTTTATAGTCAAAAATTTATAACATTTCAACATTGGAATAAAAATAAAATAAAAATAAATAGTGCTATGATATTTTTTTCTTCTCCCATTCTCTTCCATCCCACCCCAACTTCCATTGAGAAAATCTTTATCTTTATCTGTGCGTTTGTTTCCCCCACCCGCCCACACTCTTTCTAACTCCATTTCGTCTTCCTTTTTCTTTTTGCTTTAATATCGATCCACGAGATGTCTCTCCTTGTTTCCATCATTTTCTTTTCCCACTTCTCGATTCAAGCTGACATCTTGAAAGATCTACATACGAACATTTTTTCAATCACATCTCGCACCTGCTAATAATAATAGTACACCGTAATAAAAAAAAATCTTGTTCCCCTAACTCTCTCAATCTTTTTTTATTATTATTATTATTATTTCGTGCTTTTCAATTCAACAAATCCGCTTAACATTTTTATTTCTTTTGACTTTTTCTTCATCTATTTTAATTTTAAAGCTCGATAAAATGTATATATGTCGAAGTTGTTTCTTTTTTATTTATTTATTTATTTAAATCAAGGCGAAAATCTTTTGCGTAAATGACCTGAATAAATATTATCATTATCTTTTCTTTTTTTTTTATTATTTATTAAATTATTAAAAACAAAATTTATTAGCCTATTTTAAATTTTTTTTATAGATGTTTTTTTTATGAGTGAGATGAAGATAGAAGGAAAGAAAGATGCGTGTTTATATTTATTTTTCCATTTATCTTTTTTAATAAACAACAGCTTTGTTTCGGCGTTTAGTGAAAACGGCGCGCGCGTGCGCAATGCCGAAAGAGCATTTTAAAAGTCAAATCTAATTTAGGTTATTGTTGGCTATCTATTTCAGCTATTTCTCTTCACAGACAAATCATCATTTATTCTCATTTCCCTCCTTCTCTCTCTCTCTCTTTCGCTCTTCTTCTCCACTTTCATCCATCTGCATCACTATTTTTTATTCTCACGTTTCATCTCTGCTTGTTTTTACTTCTTATTTGTTTCTTTCTTGTATTCATTTTCAATTTCTAATTTGTTTTCGTTTCTTAATTGTTTTTACTGTTTGTATTTTTTATGTTTCATTTTTTTCTATATATTTTTGCGTTGATATTGTGTTTTTCTTGTTTTTTTTTGTATTTTTTTTATGAAATATTTGTTCTTTTATGTGTCGTATTTGTTTTTCCATTTGTTTATGGATTTATTCGTGTTCCTTTTTTTATATCACTTCATTTTTTGTGTATCATCTTGCTATTCCTTTTTTTATTTATTTAAATTTTGTGTTTTTGTTCCATTTTTTTTTATTATTTATTTGCATTTGCATTTTTAATTTTTCTTTGTTTTTTTTTTATGTTTCATTTTCTTCGTCTCACATTTTTGTGTTTTTTTTTTATTTGATTTTTTTTTTTTTAATTTCTTTGTCTTTCGTTTTTTTTTTTTAAATTGTTTTTGGATTTATACCGGTACGTGTGATACCGGTACGTGTTTTTTTAAATATCTTTTTATTTTTTGTGTTTCATTTTGCCATTCCTTTTTTATTTGCGGTATTTAAATTTTGTGTTTTTTTTACTTCATATTTTTGTTTTATTTTTTTTCGCCGCACATTTTTGTGTCTTTTTATTTAATTTTTTTTTTTTTCAAAATTTCTTTGTTTTTTGTTTTGTATTTTTCTAATTGTTTTTGGACTTATTCGTCACATTATTTCGTCACAACATTTCATTTTTATGTTTCATCACGCCGGTTATTTTTCAGTTAAACCTAAGATGTTTTTCGCTTTATGTTTCGTTTTTCTGTCTAGTTATTTAATGTTTAATATATATGTTGTTTTCGTTTATTATTATTTTTTCTATTTTTTTCCATTCTTTCACAATCATTTTGCTTTTTCGTAATTTCTGCCTCGTCTCAGTTACGTTGTTAGGTGCGTTTCGTAATTTTTTCCGATTTTTTTTTTTTTTTTTTTTGCCTTTTCGTATTTTATCCTTTGTTTCTTCGTTTTGTTTCTATTTAATGTTTCGATTCTGTTTCTCTTTTTTTTTTCGTTTTTCCATTTCTTGGTTAATTTCTTTCAGTTTCTCATTCTCTCCTCCATCATTCCATTTCTCCCTTACTGTTAATCTCCCTCCATCCTTCTGACTCTCTTATTTTTACGTTTTATCTCTCTTTCACAATCTTGCTTCTCGTGTTTTGCATTCTGTTTCTTTTTCATCTCGCCTTCGTTTTCTCATCTAAATAGCTCACACTTTAGGATGCGTGTGTTTTTTATTTATTTATTTTGACGAGCGAGAAAGGAACGAATAAAATAAGAATTTTCATCTCAAGTAAGATGAACCCATCGAGTTAATTGTGGGGTTTTAATTAGCATAATTTTCTTCAACAACTAACTTCTACTCGTCTAAACAAAATTTAAAAAAATAAAAAAACAATTCCCACAAAAATAAAAATAAAAAATAAAAAGGCAAGTCGTCAAAACATTGACGGATGATATAACTAAATTTCACTATTTGTTGAACGTTAAATTACACATTTTTATCTTTTCCGATTCTACTTCATCCATCACTTAAACGAAATAATTATTGATTTGCTATCGGAATAAGAAATGATTAGAGGCGTGGGGGCAAGTGCCAAAATGTATAACAACTGTTTATTTTGAAATATTTAATACTGTACGACGAGTTGAAATAAAAGTTTGATTTGATGGGTATTGCGCTGTTCGAAGCCCCTTCCCTGGTTTGATGCGGGAGATGAAACGGTGCTCGACGTCGCCAGAAGATAAATAAATATCTGATTGAAAATGGGGTGGTGAAGAGGGTTTACTCGGTGTTTTTCTTTGTCGTGTAATAAAGAGCGGAAGTTGTAATTGCTTTTCACGTAGCGCAAACAAAATGCTTTACGGTTAAGAAATAACAAAGGTCAACACACTATTAACAAAAGACTTTCTCTCATCCTTATTTATCACCTAACATTATGCTAAAACTGAATTTTCTTTTCTTATTTTTTTTTTTTTTTTTGGTTTGATGGAAGATAGAAACAATCACCCTTTTAAAGACGAAATTTTCCGATTTTTGTTTTAACAACTAATTAACGATATGATTGCCAGGATTTTTTTTTTTTACTTTTGAAAGTTATTTTTTTTTTGCCGATGGAAAAATAATAGTGTATAGGTTAATATGATAAAATTGGTTTTATGATTTAATTACTTAATTTAATTATTTAATATTTCTAGTATTTAACTGAAATTGAGGTCTACAAACTCATTTCAAATTTAATTATATCGTTATACAATTTTTGCTGTGTAGTACATGTACTGTATATGGTAGTTATTTTTGCTGTCAGATTTCTTTTGTAACAAAAATTAACGTTTTCCATTTTGTTTTTCGACGATAAATAAATTGCGTGATTGCTGTTATAAAATCATTCAAATTGCGATTAAGCCGCATTATTTACATTATTAAATAAGAATTATTTTAACTTGCTTCTTAAAATGATTTTTTGTTATTCTCTGCATCTCTTATTTTTGAATTTCCATATTTAGACTGTACTTTATTACCTCAATTACCTTGATTTTGTGAAGTTGCGTTTTAGCCATTTTGTTTCCTGGTTAAAATATATTTTCACCACATTTACGAGTAATAAGAAGGAATAAATGGTAGTTCCGGGACGCATTTTATACGAGGGCTATTTAATAGTAAGTTTCGCACATCAAGAAAAAGCAAAATAATAATGATAAAATTACAAAGAGTATTTAATTATTTTTGTACACTATTTTTCTTCATACACAATATTTTCCAGCCCTATACAAACATTTCCGGTACCTAAACAACAGCTTTTTGATAACCACTGTGTAAAAATCTGCCGCCAATTTTTGCTGATCAATTTTTTTTTTTTTTTCAATTTTAATAAACAAAGTGAAAATAAATTAAAACATTCTGATAAAAAAAAAGAATTGATAAACAAATTTAAAAAAAAAATTGATTGAAAATGTTGTGAAAAAAGGTGACAAAAAAAAATTTTTTAAAAAATTAAAACATCAAAAAATATTGATAAATACACTTTAAAAAAAATTGATTTTTGAAATTTGGCGGCAGATTTTTACGAAGTGGTTGTCAAAAAGCTGTTGTTTAGGTACCAGAAATGCTTGAAATAGGGTAAAAATTACAGTGTGTGGAGAAAAATAGTGTACGAAGGTAAATAAATATTGTTTGTAATTTTATTATTATTTCTATTTTGCGTTTTGTTGATGAGCGAAACTTACTTAATAAATTAATAGCTCTCGTACATTAACATGCTTTTCTCTTGTAATCAACGGTTCACCTATCATCTTTTTAGTTTTCATCTAGTTTTTTTTTTTCAATCGTTCTTCAGACGCAAAGCCAGGTCTGTGCATAGTTTTATTTGATTTAAGATTATAAATATAATTTGTTTTTATACGACATTTTGAATAATACGTCGCTTCACCCGACTTTATCCGACTATATATTTTTTTCTAGTTTAAACGACTAGTAATTATTTTTAAAAGCCCAATGAATTGTAGCCATTCAATTTTGTCTTAACCGCATTTCGTCTTGGACGGGGAGGGAGAGAAGAAAATGACGTTGAATAAAGATGGCGATCACGCCCAGTTACAGTAGGCGAGTGATGCAGAAGTTGGATGTGGGTGGGGTGGGATAAGAGAATGGTCGTTGTGCAAACACTCGGCTTAACTAGTCGCAAACCCCTAGCATTATCCTACACGCCATTGTGGCCAACTCGCTCTTTCGGCTGCTTTTATATCTTTAGCATCTTTCTGCCTACACATGTTCTTGCAACGAAATGAACGTGTTTCACCTCATCTGGCTGAGCTAACGAAACGGATGCCGGTCTTAGCTTTTAATCACCCGAGGGGATGAAGGGGGATGGGGTGGTGGTGGGCGGGAGATTAAACAAATTTAATGCCGATTTTATCATCTCTCGTATTTTCTGATTTGAAACGTTTCTCTGGGACTTTCTACTTTCATTCTTTTTCATCGACTTTTATTTTTCACGGAAAATCTCGAGGATTTTATATCTGGGTATATATATATTTTTTTCTTCATCTTCATCTATGAATTAGAGAGACATAACAAGGATAAACGAAAGACAGAGAGAGAGAGAGAGAGAGAGAGGAGTGAAGGAAGTGTATATAGAAAAAGCGAATGATGCTGAGTGAGGGAGAGAGCATGCGCGATGCTAATAGAGAGATTGAGAAAGCGAAAAATGTGGAGAAATTGAGAGAAAGGCAGAACGATGCTGAGAGAGCGAGAGATTATACAAAAATAATTTTTTTCGTTTTATTTTTATTTTAATAAAAGGGTTACTGTATTGTTTACGTTCTGCGTTACGAAGAAAAGAAATTTTTTTTTTTTTTTTTTTCACTTTATAAAATAAATTCAAAAGAAGGGAGAGAAAAAAAATGATATGAAAAGAATTGATAAAACCAAATAGAAAAGAAAATTTTGTGAACAAAATGCATGAAATTTAGGTCATAAGAAATTTTGTTAACTGGGTTGTATTTTTATTTATTAACTTTTTATTATTATATGTAAACGGTTTTGAAAAATTACAAAAAGTTTTGATGATTAAGTGAGGACTATTAAAACAAAAGTACCGCGTCTACCAAAGAACTTTTTAAAACAAAACAAAAAAAAATTGCGAATGAATTTAGCGTAATCCGAGTCTAATTATAAGGGTGATTTTATGTAAATCTTCATTAACAAACGAGTTTACTACTTTTTTGAAAGACGTGGTTAATTGAATAATTATTTTTAAATGTATTTTAAAAGTGTGTATTTATGTCTCTGATCTTTAAAAGAATTTTTTCAAAGATGTTGCTTTAAGCTTATGTTCAATGGCATTTCCAAAACTGAAACCATATTTTTTTTGATTCGCAGATGCTGGGTGGAAGCTCAAAACCAAAAATAATCCGCAAAACGACCAAAACATTTTGCATTTTGGAGTTATGCACACATACAGAATGAAAATTGAGCATTGAAATGGAACTATAATTTTAACAAAGTAAGTAAATTTAACAAAACTGCATTTTTTAAATAATAATTTTATTAATAAGCGTTGCATATAAATGAAAGCGTTTGTTTACCTGCGAGTTCGCCAACTGGTAATATCAATATTTATATATTGACAATACAAAATATTTTAATTTTTTTTAAATTAGGTTTTAAATAGCATACCGTAGTCAATTCTCGTAATTATTATTAACTTAATTATTATTAATAAAAAGTTGCTTTTCTCTCATTGCTTTAATTTTTAGCATTACTGTCCTATAAAGTGATACATAAGTCAGATTTTTTTACATTTTTTAAAACATCGCTTAACCAATTTTTTGTTTAATGGCTTGTACAAAACTCAACCAGGGAACTCTTTATTAAAAGAAAATTGTACAGTACATGTATAGGTAATTAGGTGTTCCAAGTTTTAAATTCAATAATAATTTAAAAATGGGCGCATTCTATTCTTTTAAGGCTCTCTGCTGCCTCTACTGCTAATTCACAACTCTGTTTTATGATAATGCGCATGCACTCTTTAAATGGCAATTGCCTGCGGGAACTAATGAATCAAAATCACAATTTACCAGCCAATAGGAATGCATAAATAAATGATAAATAAAATTTATTTACATTAAAAAGGTCGGTTATAATAATAATTGTTATTTTTGAAATTAATTGCAGGCATATGTGTACATCTACGAGTACAGTATATTCATAAAACCGATATGTTTGCATAAACGTACATTTATGTATAGGCTACATGCAAGTTACACTGGTAGATATAAAAATAAAAAAAAATTTGTTTTTTATGTTTGCGAGTATGCATTGCATGCATATTTTATTACATACTACATAATGTATTCTACAATTTTTTTTTCGAAAAGACAAAAATCGTAGCATTTTCTGTGACTTCAATCTGCGTGTTTACGTTTCGTTACATCTCAAATTTCTTATTTTTCTGATTCTAAAACGTTTAATTGAATTATTGTTATTCGCTTAACAAGCGTTCTACTTTATTTTACTTTTTCAATGTAAATATGATTTCATATCAATTTTATTTTGTTATTTATTATTATGGTTTTATCGAAATCACAAATTGAATAAATTAAGTTAGCGCAAAAGTAAAAAATTCAAATCAATCAAAAATCTAAAATTAAATCAAACTTTTTTTATCAAATTCTAAATTATATCTAAGAACGTTGTATGTGGAAAATTTAAATTATAAGATAAATTTTAAAAATTATTTATGAGAAACTATTCTGAAACAGTATGTCTTTCAGGTATGAATCATATTGGTTAAGAAATCATAAAATTTTTTGAAAAGCAATTATTAAATTCAAATTTTGGGAGAAAATCAAAACAAATCTTTAAAAACGTGAATTATAAAGTTATTAAATCTCGAAAATAAAATGTTATGCGGCTAAAATCCGTAAGCAAATGTCAACAAAAAAATCAAAATAACCAATATTGTTATCTAATTCTTTCAAAGTTGTATAAAAAGAAATGTAATCAACAAAAGCAAGTTACAAATGAAAGCAAATAGATGAGTTTTCCATGAGCTAAAGTAACAACGCATTATCTCGGCTTAATAAAGATGCGCGTGGGTCATCGTAACTACATCAATGCGATCATTGAGATGGAATAAACAGAATATTCGATTTAGTAGGAGAAGGAGAGACACGTTCGCCACTGAAATTAAGTGAGACGTGTCATATGGAATGCCAACAATTCAGGAGCCAAATTCTATCATCTTCTTTTACCGTAAACAACACGTCACATTCGGGCGAACTTTTGCCAGAAAACAATATCGCACTCCAATGTCGATATAGCGAAATTGCCTTCCCGACTGAACAAAAAAATTAAATAAATTTTCTTGATTTCCATCGTTTGTTCTTAGTTTCTTGTATGACATAAACTTTTTGTTGATTTTTACAAATTTTCTTCGTAAAAACTAAATTTTGATACAAAGAAAGTTGTTGGTCAAATACAATTTCGTTGTATCAACATCTGTACGTGAATATTTCGGTCAAAAAAGGTTAAGTGAACTTGGGTTTCTATCCTACCAAGAACTTGGCTCGCTATCACTTACATTTTTACCCAAAAGATAAAAAAAAATTCTCTCTCTTTTTCAATCTTTGCGTACACGATGATAACTTTTTTTTTATTATTTTGTAAGCCAGAGTGATGCTCGGGAGAAGAAATTAAATACCTCTCTAGGACATATATTTTTTTTTATATCTTATCTCTAATAGATATGTCACTTATTTTCCCGCTGAATTGATTTTAACCGCCATCTTGGATCGTCGTTGCAACCGTTGTCGTCGTGATTAGTGCGGATTGCGCTAAAGTACTTAAAGTGCGCAAAAATTATGATAGTTTTATCGATTATTTTTTCTTTATCCGCGCCTGAGATCAATCACCTAATTTGCTTCGTCTTTTGTTTCACTTTGCTCATCACTAACCCAACGTATCGATGGGCCAAATCGAATCAGAGATTTGATTTCTACATGCGAGATGCAGGGTTTCGCGAGCGCCATGATTAAATCAACATTACAATTGGTGCCTATTCTATTACTAAACAATATAGTGGAAGAATGAAACGACATTAAAAAGACAGAGAAACCGAATTGCACGAGCGTCTTTTTATTTTTTTATACAGTATATAAAATAAAGGCAGATTGATGTTAAAGAAAAGATGAGCATCGATTTCCACGGATGAAAAGTTAGATATTGTTGTTGGATTTGCTTGTCAAGATTTTATTGGTCAATGTTTTCATTCGTAAGAGTTTTTTTTTTTATATTTATTATATTATCGTTTGTGATTTTTTTAGGAGGAAAGATTTTAGTTTATCTCAGATATTATTATCGAGAGTTTTTTTTTTTGCAAAATATTTTAATTTTATCGAAATTTATTATTTGGCGATAACGCTCAATTTCTTGGCGCAGGTTTAGTCAATTTAGTGCAACTGAGTTGGTTGACGATAATATATCGGGTGGCGCAAAAAAAGTGGGAAATTTGAAATAAAAATTTATTTTTTAAATTATTTTTTCGGAAAACACTACTAAATTCTTGCCTAATATTAATTTACATAACATTCTAAATCAAATTTAAAATGTCTTCCTCCTGTCTCAACAGTTTCTTGTAATTGTGTGTACCACTGGTCAATGCTGCTGTTTATAAATCATTAAGCCAATTTTTCTACTCTTCAACAATGTCCATTTTTAGTTTTTTTATTGTTGCAAATTTACGCTTAAGATATATTTTTTGTTGGAGGACACCCCATATAACTTCATCGTGGACTTTTGTGACTTTGGAGATTTTTTTTCCTGGCTACAAATCAGCTCACTCACATGCTGAATATTCGGTGTTGTGTTCTAGCGAACTTTGGCCGATCTCTTCCTGATTTTTGCGCTATCGGCATCAATTTGTTTACAAAGTTGATTAAGACTAATTTTACTTCTTGCTTTATATGAAAACGCGTTACGTGTAGTTATTTTCTTGGAACAACTGAAATTTGCGCCATTGTTGAAGAATGGTAAAATTTGTATCGATGATTTTTACCAGTGGTGCAGACAATTAGAAGAAAATGTTGAGAAGGAGGGAAAACATACTGTACGTATTCATTTTGATTTATAATTTTATATAAGTAAACATTGGGCAACATTTTAGTAGTTTTTTCAGAATAAAAAGTTAAAAAAATAAATTTTAATTTGAAATTTCCCATAGGGGTGACACTTTTTTTACGCCACCCGATAGTGTTCATACAGTATGATGTAGCCCGTAGGCTACCTTGTTGTGAATAGTGCCTATTTGTTGGTAAAGAGCTCTGGCGTATCGATCACATAATTTTAAAATAAAAACAGGGAAATTATAATCAATGATGGCTCGAGATTCATCAACGTTCTACCGAGTAGTGGCGCTAAGTACTCAATCCTTCTATTGAGCTTATGTTAGATAGATTGTGACGACCAATGGCGTCGCGAGAGTAGGCCTATGTGAGCAAACTGACATGATACCCCTCTCCTCCCTTCTTTTGTTTTTATTGTGTTAAATTGATTAATTTTGACGCCAGCTTTAAGAAAAGATGACAAAATAGATGAAATACAGAATTCTATAACAGTACAACAAAGAATTGAAAACAAAAAAGACGAAAAAAAAAATGTCAGATGTGGCTTAAAAATAATAAGCCGGTTTTAATAAAACTTTATTGCAAAGGTTCATATTAATGTTAGCTTCTCTAAAGCAAGATACCTAGAGAAGCTACTTACCAAAAAAGACCATTTCCCTATTTTGAGTGGCAGATCAGGTACTCAAGAAGTGGAATCATACAAATTTGGTCGGCCACAGCTTTACACATATTTTTAACAATACGTGAAAAATTACGAAAAATTGAAAGAAACAATTTACGAAATTAAAAAAAATTGAGAAAAATATTTCAAATTCATTACTATTTACTAAAAAAAGCAGTATCTTTTTTAAACTTTATTGTTTTTTTTTATTTCTATACTTTTTAGTATGATTTAATTACTTTAAAACTTTTTAATGTTTACATAATTTTGCTTATTCTAGTTTTTTATTTTTATACATCATTATATGTTTTGTCAATATTTGTAGCAATTTGTGTCTACTTAAAATAAATTAGATGTGTCAGCGTTGTAATTAAAGTAATTGACAAAATAATTAGAGAAGATTTTTAATTGAATCGATTAATTTTAAAAGGAAAATATTTCTCGGAGATGTTTCTATT
Source organism: Polydesmus angustus (assembly GCA_034698085.1). Taxonomy (NCBI): domain Eukaryota; kingdom Metazoa; phylum Arthropoda; class Diplopoda; order Polydesmida; family Polydesmidae; genus Polydesmus; species Polydesmus angustus. Next base: position 14,232 of record JAQGAY010000502.1, on the reverse strand, counting down.
TCAAAATAATCAATTTAATTAGTATATTATTGTAATCTTTTTTTTAATATTGAGAGTGCTGTAAAAAAATCTTTATTTACATATAAAGCTGTTTTACTATTTTGAAAAGTCTAGCTTTTGTTTTGAGTTTCTTTCTATTTCTCAAATGTTTTTACTTTTTCGTCTGTTTTTATTTTATTTTTTTTCTAATTTATAAATACGGTACCGACATTTACAAAAATAAACTTGAAGGGAAATTAATGGATTTTTGTTTAAAGAACAAAAAAAATAAACTTTTTTATTGATTAAAAACACAAAATGCATATTTAGCATCATTTTTTATTTCTTGTTCGTAAAAATAATATTAATGTTGATATTATTTTTTTAGGACTTTACAGTTGCTTTTATTATTTCCGTATGTATTTTTTTTTAAGAAACGATAAAAAGTTTATTCCATAATAATTGATTAGTAGAAATTTCTATCTAATTCATTGCATTTTCTTTTGCCTAAAAAAAATGAAATTGAAAATGCAAATAAATTTTTATCTTGACGTTCAAAAAATGATTTTTGCGTGTTTAGATGAACATTTTTTTTATTTGCAACGAAGTGATTTTTTATTTTGTGAAAACGTCTAAATTTTCTCGGAGCATCATTCTGCCTGATTTTTTCTTTTCTTTATAAATTCTTCAATTTATTTTTGAAAAATTTGTTACGCACATGTTTTTAGAAGACGAAATAGGAGTGAAACACGTGTCAATGAGATGCAAAAGTAAGTATATAGGGAACGTGAATTGAAGGTTTTGAGATCGTAAAATATGAAGGCTCAGTAAGGAAAAACGTAATTGAATTATTAACAACAGTTTTGAATAGTAGCTTTAAAAACTGAAAATTTAGTTTTCAGTTTATTTTATAAATGTTTTGTTTAATAATAAATTTTATTTTCATTTTTTTATATTTAAAATTATTTATTTTTGTAAATCTTTCCATTTATTTTTGAATTTGAACAACTTTTTCTAATTTTATTTTAATAAATATTTTTTTTGGATTGATAAGACTGAAACGTTAGACTGTGACTCAATCTACTGTAAATGGTAGATACAAAAAAGGGTTAGGAAAAAAGGCAGCCTAATTTATAGTTTTGTTATTGTCGTTGCGTTGTAAAATACCGAAATAATTTTGCAGCGATTTGCACAGTTTTACGCATGCGCACTTTATTTAGCCTCGTAAAAAGAAGTACCGGTAATTTAAATAATTTTTGTTTAATGAACTTTAATCTCGCTTAGTAAAATAAATTTTATTACCGCTAAAACTTTGAATAAGGAAATTGAAAGATTTAAGACTTTCCAAGTACCGGTAACGGTTCTTCTCCGAATGCACGTATCTTGGACACGAGACTGCTTCGATTTACGATGATTCAGGCACTCGCATAGGGATAATATAAGTACAGTACGTGAGAAATTGCCAACACTTTTGCACCTCATTGACTTGACACATGATTGACTCCAATTTTGTCTTCTCGAAACATTTTGCGTAACAAGTCTTTCAAAATAAATTGGCGAAGTTGTGTAACTATATAAAAAATAAATAAAAAAAAAAGAAAGAAATCAACCAGAACGATGCTTCAAGAAAACGTAAACCGTTTAGCTAAAAGCATCGTTCTAGCTCAAAATAAAAAATAAATAAATCTCATCATACCAAAATCATTTTTTAAGCGCTAAATAATAAGGCAAACTAATTTAATTTTAATTGCATTTACAATTTTTTTAACTAACATGAGAATAATTAAATTTCCAAAAGTCAAGTATCTCAAATACATGTACTGATGAAATGTCTTTTTTTTTTTTTTTTTTAGGTGAACATTTTTGGAAAAGCCCTTTGACGCAAATAATCTTATATGGACTTTTGAGTTTTAGTAAAATCAGGTAAGAAAACTAAATTTTTTTTATTAAATTATCTATTTTTATCGAATACTGGGAAAATGGGGCGACGCATTACACGTTATCCAGTAAGAATTATCACGTGCAATTCAGATAACCTTTCCTTCATAACAGGACCCATCATTTATTATTGTCAATTCGAGGAATTCAAATGAAATTGTTTGATAAAATAGAAAATTTATTTATTTTTTTTCATTTTGATCATTTAAGATAACAATTTATTCCAAATAGTCATGTATTGGTTAACCCCGTTGCATTAGTGGCGTGACTCGAAGAAAATTCGATTAGTGTGCGCACGTGTAACGTACTACATTTGCCATAATAAAACCTTAAACTCCCAAAAATGTACCCTACTTAGTTGAAATGATTATCAAATTTTATTTTGAGGGATCTGCAAGTGATTTCTTGCTATCAGATTTCCTAATTCAGTAGTAGTAGATGAAAAGCCATTAGACGTGAAATTCCCCGAGGGTTTGAAACTTAATCATATTAGAGCGAGGATCATTACCACTTTCGTTTTGGGGGATGGGGTGGGGAATGCAGCTGAATGGTGGAAGAGAGAAAAATTTGCATATCATTGACTTATATAAAAAAACTAAACTGCAATTTTAGCAATTTTTTTTTTCTTCTTTTTTCTTACTTAGGAAGTTTTGAAATTTACTTATTAAGATTTTACTACTTACGTTTCGTAATTTTAATTTTATTAGTTACAATAGAGCGCTGATATTCCGGACTAACTAAAACGGATAATCGGTTTGTCTGGAATTTCGAAATGAAGCATAAAAAGATCGATATACGTCATCAACGTAATTTTTTTTTTGTTGCTAAAATCGTTCACAGTTCACTCTGATGATTACAGAAGTACATAACAACATCAGTAAATCATACAGTACCGGTATTTAAACTTTGATAAATATATTGTCAAAGTTTATGGAATTTTGAACAGCAGTAGTGACTCGAACTGCCGATAATCCGGATTATCGGCGATCCTGATTTTTGACGTCCGAAGTATTGGCGAATCACAGTATTAATTACAAAATTTTGAAATTGATACTTGAAATAATTTTTTTTTTTTTGAATGTTAATTTTTTGAAATACAGTAGAACTTATAGTAGCCGAGTTGGATGAATCATTCGGATTATCAAAAAATTCGGTTTACAGCGGAACTTTAATATTCGTCGGCACCAATATTCGTCAATTCTGATATTCGTCGTATTTTTTCTAGTCCAATATTCGTCACACTTTTGACGCCACTTTCAGTCAGCTGATCGTCATTATTAGTGTAAATTTTAAAAATCACAGCAAAAAAAAACCAAAATTTGAAAAATTCTTTAAAAAAACGAGTGCGAACGAGCCGTATAAAAATGCTGATAAAATCATCAGAACATCGAGACAAGTAAACATATAACAATATTAAGTGATTAATATGTTATTAATAAGCCATTAATATATTTTTGCAAGGATTTCTGGTTTTTTTTTATTTTATTTATTTTTTTTATTATTATTGTTTTCCGTCAAACGACACATAGGGTTAATTTGTTTTTTTAGGGCTGGGAACGGATTAAACCATTTTTAACGTAACCATTTTTAGTCGTTTTCCCAGGAACGGATTAATGAAGAATATTGGATTTCCACTGCATTTGACCATTGTATAAAATTTAATATGGAAAAAGAAATGGGACCGTTTGAAGACCTTTTTTATTCGGTCTCAACGGTGGCCGCGAAATAGACTTTTGACTGTAATCGCAAAAACCTTACCCGCACTATCGAATTATTTAAATCGACAATAAAACAAATGAAAGCGTTCGATAAAAGCGAGATGGAGAGACTGCACGGGTTAAAAATGTTTTCGGGTGGGTCTCTCTTATCTGCCACTCCATCTATCATTGCGCCTAGGCTGCTACCTACTCGTACCGGTACCTTTTCGCTTGACTTTGCCGATGTAATCTCCCGCGTGGTGCGCGCATGCGGGTGAAAGCGCCGCCATGTGTCGTTTGTCACGCTTCACCTGTCCACATCGACTTATTTAGATCGAGAGGGATGAAGTAGATCGGGGGTCGGGGGGGGGGGGGTGTAAGGGAGTGACGAATGGGGTGGGGTTGCTTGTTGAAACAAGTAAAGCTTATAATTCACCATAAACATCTCAAAAAATCTTCTTCCATCATTTCGCACATGATAGATGGCGTTGCAGATACATTTTTATTTCACGCGCGTTCGAGCATCACGAGTAGGTGCGTATAGTGGTTGGGGGGAGGGGGAAAAAATCGGAGTAACACGTCTCGCGGTCACTTAATTTGATTAGAAGTTAATTAAAGTCGGTTAATGACGGCTTTTTCTTTTACTTCCGCGTAGATTTTTTTCCGCCGCCTTTTGTCGTTTTTTTTTTCATGTTTGCTTTAGCGTTTGACGATAGCGGCGCTGCGTTGTTTTGCCACCATTATTCTCGATATGTATAGCTAAGAAAAGTGGTTAACTTTTGGAGCGATTGAAAAAGAAAGTAAAAAAATAGAGATAGCTTAAATATGCCAAGAAATTGGAGAAAGTAAAGATTTACAGAAAAGGAATTGTGATTTACTGTGAAAAAAAAGGTGTTTACAAGAAGAAAATGCAAGGATTTGTAATGACGATTTAAGAGAAAGATTTAGGGAAATGAGGAGATATTTCGAGTGGGAAACTTCGAGAAACGAAGATGTTTAATGACAGAGTGAAAATATTTGCGCAGAGTGAGATTTCTTTATAAACATTAATAAAAAGTGACAGAGCAAAGGAAAGATACCGTTATTTAAAAAGAAAATGGTTGGAGTGGTTTACAGGGAGTAGGAGATTTACATTTAAAGAATAGTGAAAGGAGAAATGGATTTAGACAGAGAAAGTAAAGAGAGATTCGCAGAACGTATGGTCTACCGTAGATACGGTACAGTAGAATGCAAAATGTATAGACTTAAGAGCCATGGTTTCTGCAATCCGTTGATCTATCTCGAAAAAATTTTATGTTAATAATTTTTTGTCAAAAAATGGAGTAGATTTGGAACTTTTTCTACAAAATTACAAATTGTTGCCTCGCAAGTTCGGTGCTTGTTTATTTTTTTTTTTAATTAAAGCCATTATTTTATCTTACTTTTGCATTCAATTGCGCTTAAACATCGACAAAATTGAGAAAACAATTTCTTGAATTAGATTTTTAGTTCGAATTTAATTTAGGAAGTGCTTTTTGACAACAAAAGGTTGAGTACCGCTGGACTATACCCCACTGAAAACCGGAACAGGAAGAAGATTTACGCAGGGTAAAATTTTAATGGATTCCAAAGAGAAAACCATAATTAGCATATAAGGGGGCTTAAAGTCTTAAGACTAAAAGAACTATAAAAATAAGAATTACTAAGGTACTCGTAAGTTTAAAAGATTTGAACAAAGGACAAAGAAATATACGATTTAAAATTTAGACATAAAAGATTTACAGAAACAATGGTGTTGTTGAATAAAATATTACAGTAAATAACAATACAGTGTACCAGTATTGATGAAGTAAGATTTACAGTAAAAGATAAAGATTTACAAAGGAGAATGCAAGTGAATTAATAATAAGGAAAATACAAGAGATTTAAAAAGGAAAATGCATAAGATTTAAAAAAAAAAAGATAGGCAAACGATTTTAAGTTGGAAATGCACGGGATTTAAACAGAAAAATGCAAGAGATTTAGAGATGAAAATGCAAGAGATTTAAAATTGAAAATGCAAGAGATTTAAAGTTGAAAATGCAAAAGATTTAAAGATGGAAATACACGAGATTTAAAGATGGAAATATAGGAGAAATGAAACAGATTAAAGAAAGAAATGCCAAGGTTTAAATAAGAAAAATACAAGCTAAATAAAAAAAAGTGCAACAGATTAAAAAAATTGCAACTGCGAGAGATTTACAGAAAAAAGTGAAAAAGAGATTTGAAGAGGAAGGAGGGCGAGGAATTATTGGCATTGATCGAAAAGATTTACAAAGAATGCGATTAACAGAGTAGGCCTACTGATTTAATTGAGAAGGTAAGATGACGTGAGATTCAAGATGGCGTGCGCGAGAAGTAGGTCACGTGATTGCGTTTTGAACCAGAAACGTTGACGATTGTAATAAAAGCAGACGATGACTTCTTCATTCTCAGCTTTCAAATTAATTTCGCGCCATCTGTGCGCCATGATTTATTAATTGAGCCTTTCTTCCCCCACTCCTTGCCACCCAGCCCGTGTCACTTTCCCCTTACAGTACGTCGTATCACGCACTGGTATGGAGGGAAATGGAAACACACAAGTCTCGATTTTTTTAAGGGTCTTTTTGAATGGGAATTAATTCATCAGATTTAATGATAATCTGTGGCCCAACGTTCGACTCTCTTGTTCATAACCCTGCGGTTCGCCTTGCGGTTAAGGTTAAGAAACGCTTTATAAAAAGAGAAATATTACGGGAAATTAAGTTTGATTAATGGCAATTTTTTTTCTTCCTTGCTTTCTCCTTGTCGTTTTAATAAACTCGAGCTTCGTTTGTCAAGTAAAACGGATCAAACACCCTCCGAAAGCGGACACCTGCGAATATAAGGCACTCGTTCACAGGGGATTTTTTTTTTTATGAATTTCCAACTTCTGTAAACCGAACATGTCTTTATTATGAGCGATTTTAGGTGCTTTTAATGAAGTTTTTATTTGTTAAAATTCGGAAAGTAAAAAAATGTGAATTTTAATTTTAGTTTCAAAACAACTTTTAATTACACCCGGTACTGTTTTTACACGGGGGATACGTTCCTGAAAAACACGTGTAAAAAAAAAAATTTGTGTAGAAAAAGTAATGGGGGAATTTTGTGACATTATAATATAAGGGCTACTGAAACATACATACAGTATAATCAAATTATAATTACTACATAAATAAAGGTATGAAAAATTTGAAAAATTCCCAAAATAAGCAAAAAAATATTTTTGAAATTGGTTAAAAAACCGTGTCATTTCCAAATTTCCAGTGTAAAAAGAGTATGAAATTTTATTTTGAAACCGTGTTATTTCAAATTCGTGTAAAAACAGTACCGGGTGTAAATTAGTTTTGTTTGTGCATTTATTCAATTTGTTTTTGAAATGGTCTCGAAATGGAGGTGGTCTTGCGCAGAGGTTTCAGTGTACCTGCGGATATTTAACGATGAATAATTTTTTTTTTATTTTATATAAATTATGATTCTGTTTCATTTTTTCTGGGTTTAAATTTTCGTTTCGCCTAAAAAAAAAATTTTGAGAAGTGGAAGGGAATGTGTGTTTTGGAGAGTAAATATGTATAGCCAGAAATCCTGTGTAAAGCAGCTACTGTACTTGCATATTAGGGACGATGATTGTGTTTGGGCAAAGAAGATTGTTCCCCATCTGGCAGCTGAACAAAAAAAATTGCCCAGGAATAAATCTTGGGAGAAATCGATTTATTTTGGAAAATTGATGATTTGTAGGCGGGGCGTGATCTCCATTGGGGTTGTGGACGGGGCGTGACCTCCACGTGGCGCCAATGCGCGAAAAGAAATATTTTACTGATTCTGCAACCGGAAGTAGTCTACAGATCTCGATCAAAATATCTCTCGAGAAATCAATAAAAAGAAGAAATATATGTAAAATTATTGACGTCGACAATTTTTTAAAGTCGACGTTGAAAGAATAGAAAAAAATATTTCTTTCAGAGCAACCGGAAATAGTTTTCTAACCTCTACCACCTTCGTATAAAATTTGAAATTTATGTTTTTTTTTTTAGATTAAAATTCAGTTGTTGAATACAAGCACATATTTTGATGCCTACAGTAATTCACTTGGGCTAAATTGAAAATAAAGTTAAAATTTCTTTACAATTTCAAAGTTGAAAATAATGATTTAACAAATTTAGAAAAAAATTATTTTTATTTTTTTTTATGACCGGAAGTTTGTCAGATTCCAATAACGCATCTCGCACAAAAAGAAATCAATAAAATAAAATTAAAAGTTGTAATCGATAAGCGTCATTTGTGGAGTACTGTCTAAATTGACGGTTTAGCGGCGCCAATTAAATAGGTGGTTAGAGTGTGTAATTAGCGAAGGATGTTATTAATTCGCCGCCATTTTATCGGTCATTTTACAAGGTCATAAAGCGCTCCAGGTTTAATTAAATTTGTGTTTGTATTTCCGAAATCAAGACAAATTGCGAAAGGGATTTAATTAACCTAGTTGATGACCACCTACCATTAGGGGGGCGGGACGGAAGACGACGTCGCTCGCTCATCAGACCTAAATTTTATTTGAACCGAGGCGCGGTGAATCGGTGATGTCGGATCAATGGGATGGTGCGAGCGCATTTTGATCCAATCAAATTTGTTTGTTCATTAATTGGTGCAATTTTGGCCAAAAACACATACAGTAATAGGAAAAATCGATGATTACAGGTCACTGTCTCCAAATTAAACGAACACTAATTCATCTCAATTTGGAATAATTAGGCCTACCGGTACCGGTACTTCCTTGATTTTGAATATGTACAGTATTTCGTTAATTTCGAATAAGTATTGTTTTTAATTTTGTACACTTTTGCTCTCCATTTTGAATAAATAAATTAAATATTTCCTTCTTATTGAATGAATATTTTTCTCAATTTTGGGTGAATTTAGCTTTATTTGTCTAGGTATTTTCTCCATTTTAAATAAGTTTTTTTTTTCAGTTTTGAGCAATATAATGTATTCTTGAACAAATATTTTCTTACTTCTGAATAAGTTTTTCCTTAAAATTTGAATAAAATATTTTTTTCAAATTTTGAATACCGTAAGTATTTCCTTAATAATATTTTGAACATTGATTCCTTAATTTGGAATAAGAATTTTCTTAATTTGGAATAAGAATTTTCTTAATTTTGAGCTAATTTTTTTTTTCTATTTTGAATAAGTATTTCCAATATTATGAGTACCGGTAAGCATTTCTTCCGTCTTAAAAAAAAATTATTTTGAATAAGTATTTTTTCAATTCTGAATCAGTACCGTATTTTTCTAAAACAGTATTTTGAATAAGTATTTTCTTGAATAAGTATTTTTTCAATTCTGAATAAATATTTTTTTAATATTTTAAATGGATATTTTCTTAATATTTTAAATGGATATTTTCTTAATATTTTAAATGGATATTTTCTTAATATTTTGAATAAGCATTTTCTTACTATTTTAAATAGATATTTTCTTACTATTTTAAATATATATTTTCTTACTATTTTAATTAGATATTTGCTTAATATTTTGAATAAGCATTTTCTTACTATATTAAATGAATATTTTCTTAACATTTTAAATGAGTATTTTCTTAATTTTGAGATACAGCTGTTCGATTTTTTTTAGGAATTTCTTCTCGAATAAGTATTTTTCTCAATTTTTAACGAGTATTCTCCTCATTTGTGTAAATTTCATGTGATGATCAGAGTTTCGAAAAAAATGATATAGAATTGATTATGTTTAATGAAATTTTTCTAGGCTTTCTAAATGATAATTTTGATTGGCAGCACGAGTAGGCCTACCAAAAAGAAAAATTGAAAGGGAAAAAAAAAACTCATTATAATTGACTTTTCGCAATAACAGCACTCATTCCATACATTAATATTCTTTCATTTTTAACGAGATGCCGTGCTCCGATGAAGCAGACGATTGATCAGGGTAAAATAACTCTCAGCGCAAATCAAATGCAAATGTACAAGATAGGACTAGTAGTGGAAGGAGGGGTAAAGGGGGTATGGATGTGAAAAGGAGAGGGATGGGGAATGTTACTTGGCGACCGACACATTTACAAAATGTCGTCGGATCGGAAATGTGTACCGGAAACGCAAACATACGTGAAGGTGGTTTTCATTAATGATAAGCTGACGCAGTTGACGTAATTAGTGTCACTGAATTAAATCAATAAGTTCAGTGTAGGGATATTTTAATTAATGCTATGCAATTGCCACTCTTTAAACTTCAATTAAAAAACGGTTTTTCTAGAGAAATTCTGCATTATTTCTACAGTAGTACGTGCAGTACAGTACATATATTTGAAATTTATTTAGAGCGGAAGTTTGAGATTTATAAACGGTTTTTTTTTATTTTCCGGAAGTCGAGATAATTATCTTTGGTTGTTGGCTTATTCCGTGAAATTCTTTTGTGCGTCGTTCTTAGTCATTATCTGAGCATGCGCAGAAATGCGCTTCCGATTCGCATTCGTCTTTTACGGATGCAAATATGGAGCGCAGACTGTGTGTACTGTATTTCGCATTTATAATCCAATTTTGAATGAAATTTTAAGTATAGTTTTACTTTCCGAAATGCCTACACACACAGACTACCGGTAGATATATTTGTAGTAGTCAGAAATGTGTTAGAAATACATATTTCCGACAACAGTTTAATGTAGTCCTACTGAAAACTTCAAATACATTTACCCTAAAACCTTTAAGCGAGACCACCTCCGTTTTGAGACCGGCCCACATGCGCCTTTTATAGTGGATCACCTCTATAACAAGACCACTGAGATGCTGCGCAGTCGCATTCTGCTCGTTTACAGATAATGACTTTGTGAGTCAACATTGAATAAATAAAGTTCTAAGACTTGATTACAATTTCTCGTAATACAACACTAGTTAAAAAGGTCTAGCCACAAAATTACAATAACTTTAATAGCATAAAAATAATAGTTTGTTTTATTTAGTAAAACTCGCAATAAAACAAAAATAAATAAAATAAAATAAATTTAAAAAAACTTTATTTGAAGACCACTTTTAGTCGATCACTACGGTGGTTTCGAAATTGAAGTTTTATTGAATCATTCTTAGAGATACATGTAATAGAATTTGGTTTGTATTGAATATTTTAAAAAACCGGAAGTGTGTATTGCTTTTGGAAATTTATTGGAAATTGTTTTATGATGGCTAAAAAGAAATGTTTTAATCCATAAAATTTGAATTTTTCCACCGGAAAAGTAAGCTTTGTTAGTCATTAATAGGTTTAGTTTCTAAATGACGTATTCGCAAACAGGAAGTGTTTTATACAACGATAACGTCTGTTTCAGGATGTTACATTTTCATAAAATAAAAAATATTAAAAAAAGATGAATGCTGCGGGAATACTGAAAACGATAAATTGAAAATGTATCTTTTTTCTTTTTTTTTTTTTTTTGTTTTTTTTTGTTATGCATTTCAGTTGATTTAAATTTTATTGTAGATTTCGATTGATGGAAGATTGGCTTTGGTAATCAAATTTTAAGAGTTGCGAAAATATAAGTCTAGTTTCCACTTCCGGTTTGAAGTCGGAAGCGTAAGTTTGATATTTTTAAAGGCGAATACCGTTGGCGTCGCGCTTAATCGAGTTGCGAGGCAGATGTTTCATTTGCATATTTTTCTTCTCCCCCTTCTACTTTATCGGAGGCGAAGTCGCGCGGCATTTTTTTCTTCTTTCGCTCTTCCGCGGCGGCGAATTGGTTAATTGGGTGTAATAAACGCCGGCGCGATAATTATTTGATTCCCGAAAAAAACTAAATTAATTATTAGAGGAATATACGCGCACCGGTCACCGGATACGCGCGCCGAAATTGATCGTCGAAGCTGACGTCACTTGGAATATAATTAAGAGGGAGGGAGAGAGGGTGGAAGTGTTGCCAGATGTGGCGTTTGTTTGGGAATTATGAAACCGCTAGGTGACGCTGTGGTTGCGGTGACGTCAGGCAGCGCTCTTAACGCACCTGCTTCTTTTTAATTCGTTTCTTTTAGACATAAAAATAGCTTCATTTTTTTTTTGCTTTTTTTTTTTCCATTTATCATTATTGACTTTTAATTTCTATTTTTATTTACTTTATATTAAATTAAGCGAAAGGGAATTGAACGCGGAGAAAATAGTGAACGATGCCAGTGGTGGAAACGTAAAATCGAAGAAATAAGACAGTATAAAAGGCGGACAACTACGAGAGCAATACCACAAAAAAGCGGAATTGATTTTTCTAATTTTTTTTTTTTTTTTTCTATTTTTTTTTTTTTTTCAATTTTTTTTTTAAAACAATTATTGACATTTGTTGGTAGACATGTAAGCTATTTTACCATGTATTTGTCTTAATGTTTTACGCAAGTTTTGAGCCGTTTTACAAGGTTTTTGCGACTCTCTGCAAAAACATTTTCCGCCGGTTTTTTTTTTGTTTCAGCACATGCCGTATTTTTTCTCCTTCATAACCTTAATTTCTGTCAAAAAAAAAAAAAAAACCATGGCCACTATTTTTGGGACAAAAAGGGATCATTATGATTGACTTTCAGCCGCAGAGGGAAACGATTAACACTGCGAGACACCAAAAAAGCTCAAAAGCTTCAAAACAAACAAAAAGGAATGTTGAGGAAGGGAGGGGAGTGTGCTTGTTGCACATTTAGTTGGGACATTTTAGACCTCCCATCTTACTTCCCGGAATTAACACCTTCTTAATTTTACATTTTTACGTCACATATGGGTGGGGAAAAAATTTAAACTAACAAGAAGGCGGAAAAAAAAAGTTATGAAATAAAAGATGGAAATGACAGGAAATTTCTTTGCAGAGGGTCGCAAAAACCTTGTAAAACGGTTTAAAACCTGCATAAAACGGAAAGACAAATACATAGAAAAATAGCTTACATGTCTACCAATAAAAACCTGTACCCGGGTAATTGTTTTTTTTTTTTAAATTAATTAAAAATAAAAATTAGAAAAATCAATTCCGCTTTTAGGTTAAAGGGGAAAAACGAAATACAGTAGGTTTTCATTTCCAGGCTTGATTTCCGGTTTCCAGTTGGTCCTGATAAGGCGATTGTCTTTCCGGTTGAAGACACGGTTAACCTTTGCGCTTTTATTTGTCAGACGCATATTTTTACAGCGTTTTCGCGCCGCTTCGCTAAATTGCGCAAATTGTTAGTTTAACGCCGAGATTATCAGCCTTTTCTATTGAAAAGATTTAATAGGCGGAAGAGTTACTCGCTTCGACGTACTCGAGATTATCGTTTAGTTTAGGGTTAGCGGGGCGTGAGCAATTTAACCAACGCTATACATAAAAATGCAAAAATTAAAAGAAGCGCATAACCGAAAATACTGAATTCTTAAAAACGGAGAACATGGCGGATGACAGCTAAATCCAGTAAAATTTAAACTCAGTAAAACGTCGAAATACATAATTGATGATTCAACGTATTTATCGGCGCAAATTATTATTATTGTAACAATGTCGTTTATTTGACATTGTTGTACCAGAAGAGTTTTGAAAATAAGTAAATCGTAGCACTCTCTTTTCTTGAAGACACATTAGGTTTGTCCGGGATTTTTAGTTTCGTGGCCACGGCTATAATTACGTCTCTCACTATTTACTCGAGCGGGATTTCAATTGGCGCTCAGTTTTATGGCGCGAATAAATTTGCGTGCTTAAAATGACGGATAAAAAAAATTTGAGAGGTACCGTAGTAGTGTAGGTTTAGATTGTTCGTGTGTATGGGAGGGGTACATGACGATGAATTAAATTATCACTTTTAAAGTGTTGCATCGTGCAAATTTCTCTGCGGTCTCACGCATTTTCATAAAATGGCACCACTTTTGTATACGCATAAAGTGCAACGCAGTTGTATAAACATTTTATTTATTATATTATAAAGGTTATTATATTTAAGGAGATAAATGCGTGAAATAATAAATTTAAATTTACTAAAATTAAGTTTTTCAAAACACGGTTGTTTAGAATTTCAAAGCGTGTTTTAAAGCGCATATTTATTAACGTCGTATATTTGAAAAAAATGCCTCGCGCTGTGAGCCTCAAAGTTCATAAATGCGTACCAACACGTGTTTCCAAGAATGAAAGTCGAACCAACTATCTTGCAAACACCAGTGAGCTACGGTAGTGTTTTTATACATAGTAATCAACTTGCTGTCCTATTCCGACCGTTCTTACAGTGAGCCTCGAGAAAATAATGTTAGATAGCCAACTCTTCCAAGCTAGAAAATTTGCAATTACAGTACCGGTACAATGTTTTTCAAAAACAAATTCTAAAAAATTATACTCATGCTTTTTTTCTCCCAACCTTTGTTTATGATGATATAGCTTATAAAAATACAGTACTGTACTAATAAAAACACCTGGATTAAAATTTTACCTGAAAAAAAAAAACATTTTCCAAGATAAGAAAAATTTTATCTGAAAATAAAATTTTTACTGGATAAAAAATGTCTAGTGGAAAAAAAAATTTTAAAGATAAAAAAAATTTTCCTGGATAAAAAAAATTTTCCTGGATAAAAAAAATTTTCCTGGATAAAAAAAATTTTCCTG
>JAQGAY010000501.1:0-26138 GCA_034698085.1 Polydesmus angustus | reverse complement strand
CCTCACCCAATCCCCCTTTAATTAAATCTGAAATGAAGAAAGAGAAAAGAGAGCGCCGAGTGGGGTGTGTGGGCGGCGGCGGTTGTAATGGCGTGAGTGCGCTGTCAAATAATAATTACACCGCTAGACAGTCATATTTACGATTGAGATATCATACACCGCTCGTGCGCGCGAGCGAGCCAACGTTCAGCTCCAAGAATTATTATCAAAAGCAATTTCAATCACGCGTTCTCCGTTCAAGTAGACGTCGAACAGAGAAGCTGCGGAGCAACGCTTTTGACCGACAAGTTAAAGTGAAAGAATCGTCTCAGTTCTTGATTCGTTTATAAAATGGCCATCGTCACTTTCCTCCCCCTCAACACTCTTCTCCCTTCCTCAATTCGCACGACTAAAGACTGCCTGACCGACCACCCGCTCGCCTTTTGCCGTTTTTAATCCGCGGGAGAGATTTCTTCATCTTTCACGTGAACGTTTTATGACGTCACGCTATCAAATTAAACAAAGAATCTAAAGCGGCGTGTGGCTCGCGCTCCGCCGACGATCAACTACTAGTTCCCGTAATGGCAGTTCGTAAGCGAGCGTCGCGAATGGGAGATGAGTGGCACGTGGCTGGCAGTCGCTGTTTAACTCCATTCACGCAAACCGATCGCCCTACTCATTTCAATAAGTACATCAACAAAAAGCCGGCTCTTGGACTTTCAAAACAACTTAACATGATTGCAGAAATAAAATGCAAAAATATTTCTAGAAAACGAAAAGTTTCATAGAACACGAAGCAAGTTTTCTTTTTATAAATAACGTTACCCTAAAAGGCATTAAATTTTAGTACCCAATTTTAAATTTACCGCGTGCATGTAATGTATTAACTTTATTCGCAATAATTATTACATTAAAAAGATCAATAGGAGGCCGCAAAAGTTCCCGGAGATACCGAAATTTATGCAAAATTTGATAGCCAAAACATTGATTAAACAGTTTAAATAAAATTAGATTTACAAGTGACAGCAAAATATAAGAAACAATAATTGTTAAAAAAAGCGGGGGGAAATGAGGAAGATACAGAATTTAATTACGTTCTATTTACGTTCACACCTCATATATTTATAGTCTTAATAAATTTTAATCATGATCTGCATATTGCGTACGGTATATTAACTTTTAAAATCAGCAATTTTTCATTTTAGCAATAATTTTTTAAGTAATAAAAGACTTTAAAAAAAATTAAATTAGTCTAAATTGAACCAATCAACAATAACGTTCACGTTTAACGAATGACGTTACAAAAAACTAATTTGCGTACCGGTATTAGTAATTTCGACGCAATAAAATTGTAATAAAATAAATAAATTCTGCATAATATTTTACAATTAAAATACCGATACAGTATTTCAAATTATGCGTTTTTAATTAAGAAAATTGATATTTATTTTTGATAAACCGTCACTTGGAGAAAAAAAAAACGTTTAGAAAGCACAAAATATTTTTGAAAAAAAATACATAAAACTAAAAAAAAAAAAAAAAAGAAAATATACAGCCTAAACTTACTTTATAAACATACACCATTTACCAACCATGTAATTTAGCTACTAAAATATTTTTACCTGTCCTTGGTAAATAAAAATTTAAAGCATTATCGAGAAATTTATAATACTGTACACATCACATTTACCTTCACAAGTCTTAATTTTTTTTTTTCTTCCCAATTTAACCTTAAGTTGAAATAAAATTTTAAACAGTGTCACCCACTGCCTGTCCCCTTTCTCGATTATCGATTACGTCACTCAGCGTTGGTAAAGTAGTCGATGTATATATTAAGTGAGGTAACGCAAAATCAACACGACGGTCCCAACCCAACCCCCTCCCCTATTCTTCCCTTTACTCTTCCCCAGCCCCAGCTCAGCGCCCATCCACCCAACGAGTAAACCCTGCAACAAACGCTATCTAGCCAATCTATCTAAAGCAAATACAGGACAATAATGAAGGGATTAGTATTTCCGAGAGAACACTCATTTATAATAGGAAAGCGAGCGAGCGAGTATTAGCCGCCATCGGTGCGTGGTGTGGCTATTTCACACACAACGACGCTCCGATCGCATTCAACCTTCACGTGCGTTAACGTTCAAATTAACTTAGCGCCAGTCAAGATGTTTGTTTAGCGAGCTCCCTTTTCTTTTAACACAATAAAAATAGAATAGGGATGCAAAAAAAAAAAGTGGTGGCGGGGGGATAGAGAGAGAACCGCCATATTATTCTCTCTCGAGATTAAACTAATCCACTTTTCCCTACCTCACATCAAAACCTCTATTTTAATTTTCTATATTGCTCGAGTAAAAAAGAGAAGAATAAAAAAATAAAATAAAACGCAAAGGCCAAGTTAATTCGCACCGAAGCTTTTTTTTCCCTCCCATCCTCCCCCACCGACCGCGTTTCCCATTACCATCTCTAGAGCAGACGTCATCGGTGGTGACAGTGGAATTACGTGATGGAGAAGAAAAGACTTTTAATGAAAAGCCCCAACTCTTATATACACACACGCACATACTATAGATAGATAGAAATATAAAAAAAGCGATAGCTGAAGAGGAGCCTGTGTGTTTCGCAACGAGAGGTGGACGAAAGAGTGTTTGGATGAGTGAGAGTACTTTATTGAAAAAAGAAAAAAAAAATGTGTGGAAACGTGTTTGTTCTCTAGGAGAAACATTGGGAGATATTAGCAGGGCGGCTTGATAATGATATGTACGACATAATATTTTTATAATAATTGCTTCGCTTTCCCGAGAAACAACAGCACCAATCACAGGCGCAACTCGCCGGTTACATTCCCCCTCCATTTCACTCTGCAATTAATTTATAGGACGCAAATATTATAATTAGCGTTGCGCTTGACTTAAAAATAAAATAACAATTACATTTTCTTCCCTTTCATTTTTTAAACGAATAATGCAATTAAAAGTAAAATATGCATTGTCAATAAAAAAAAACTAAATAGAATTAATTTTGGGCCAGTTATTTTTTCAACACATTTTATAGTTGAGCATATTTTATATTGTCAAGGGAGGAACTAAATTGAGAAAATAAAAGTTTATAACCGATTGTACCTGCGCCGATTAAACATTAAAAAGTAAGCCTGAATTATAAAACAATTTAAAATACAACAGTATTTTTTTTAATACTTTATTAGGGCCTATTCTGCCCTTTCCCCCAACCAATCCCTCGACTTTTTTTAATGACCGAAACACATTTTATCTCGATATAAAAAAAATCAACAAACTAAACTGTTTTTTAAAACTTTGTTGGGACCTATTCTGCCCTTTCCCACTCAATTCCTCAACTTTTTTTAAAAAAACGTGCAAACTGAGTCGAACATTTTATTTCGATATAAAAATCGGGCAAACTAAACTTTGTCAACGTTTTCGCAATGCATTTTCCCTTGAGCTATCAGTAACTCTGCAACAACAACAAAAAAAAAAATGTCGAACGATTCAACTACAGTATTGTTTTTACCGACTTCAGATGAATACGTCACCTACGTTCTACATTACACACAACAAAAAAGTGCTTACGGATGTTGCCAATAAAACTAAACAAATTCAAAATATTAATAGCTGATCATTAAAAAACAAATTATAATAAGCTACAGCCAAATGTTGTTTAACCTCGTTTCTATTATGAAAAACATCTGATATCATATCCCCCCACTTTTCCTTCCAACAAACCAACAACAACAAAAAAATCCAACTGGACGAAAATAACGAGCGAATAAATAATTATTGTTTTTCTCTTCTTTCAAAAATGAACTATACGTCTATACAGTATGTCTGTATCTTATTTACATTGTACGACCTAACAAGCTATTTTATGTTTTTTAATTACCTGTTAATTTGTCGACGGCGTCATCGTCGCAATTACGGTACAGGCTGTGTCAGGAACATAGCCTACTCGTAATGTACGGCAGAAATACAAAAAACTAATATAAAAATACAAGATAGATGACATGGTCGAACAAATACAAACAGCGTAGGGAATAAATATGCAGCCAAAAAGTTTGATGTTAACTAATTAACTTTTGCCAGCAACGTTAGAAAAACCCATATCAATAAACTTTAATGTTAATATTTATTGACCAATAAATTGCGCTAGAGTAAATCGAGTTGCGACAACCAAACGCAATTGATGGCAGTGCAGCCAAATTTCACCTGCGACTCCGCTATTTCAATAAATAAAACTAAACCATATTATTTTGATATAATAAATTTTCAGTACCCGGTAATTATTATGAAAAACAGGCCTTTTTTTCCCCCTATTAAAATGTTACACGTTTAGAAACCCATTACCATTTAGATCAAATTTGACCGGTATTGCTCTATTTGCCATTTTGAGTCCTACGGAACCGCAATTAAATTAAATAATAAATAAATAAGCACGAAAATAATAGGATCAGTTATTGCTTTCACTTAAAAATGTTAATTACGACTGCGACTTTAGACAGTTACAAAATGTAGCGCAAGTTTGAAAGTCTCGTTGCATTTCGAACTCTTCGCTTAGCGTACAAGTAGACATCAGCTGAACTAACCAAATACCACGTGCTTTACTTTCAAAACTTTCTCCATTAATCGATTTCGCACCCTTAAGCTAAAATTTTCTAACAGTAAGTCATTATTTAAATTAATATAGTCGCGATAATTATTTAAAAATTCAACTCACCTCAGCGGGGAAAAAAAGTCAAAGGTCGCTAAAACGATCGGTGAATGTCAGTGCACAATCCAAATACGAAATTGCAGAAAGAAATTTGATTTTTCCCCCAAAAATTCTTGTACGAGCGATTAGAATAAATGATGAAAAAGCATTAAATTGGTTGTTGCTCGAGATTTTATTTACTCCGTCGCCATAAACGACGACGACAACAGCGGATTTCTTCAGCCAAGCCTTCACCAGAAAGAGCACACAGCCGCAAGTTTTTTTTCCCGCTTTCGATCCGATTCCCGACGGCACAGTCGAACGATCAAAATCTCGGGCTTTCCACTAAACGATTCGTCAAATCTTCCTCCGCCAAGTTCCATTCAAATTACACCGTTCAAATGCCAACCGTCGCAATTAAAATTAACCCGTAAATGTCGAATATCTAAGCGCCAAACCTTTGATAGATATCTTCCTATAAACCAGCAGATCCTCGAATGGCTTTGTAGAGAAAATTTAATTGAGGATTACGAGTATGGAGATTATAAACTGCACAAAACGCCTTCAACGACGCGACTGACGGCCAAAGCACCGAACACTGACGGCTATCAAACAACTACCGTTCGCCTTCGCTCTCGAAAGCTTCATTGGCGCCAACTGAATCGTGCGAGCGAGCATCATCTCCGAGCGACCTCTAGTGCCAACATAAACAAATTCCTTACTAATTCATGCTCCAAGCCACGAATGAAATGGCTATCAACAAAATTAGATTCAGTATTCCGACTAAATAAAAATAAATTTACTCATTAAATATACTTTTTATCTTGAAATTAATGCGCAATTTAAACTCGATTATTTACGTTTTTTTATCAACATTAGATTTCGGAAATTTTAAACGATAGCAATAATATTATTATTATTGATTCGAAACTTTTTTTTTTTTGAATTTAATAATTTTAAAAACCTCAATCTGCTTTTAAAATTCACATCGAATAAATAAAAAAGTAAAGTGGATAACGATGACTTAATAACGTACATGTAAGTAAGCCAATTCAATAATATTCCAAACCAACAAAAAAAAAATATTTATATTAATGTATATTCAAAAGAGTGAATCATGTATTTGTGTAGGGGAGGGAAATACGAAGAAATTCGTGTATAGGTCATATTCATAATAATTATTAATAGCATTGAATAGACGAGAGAGCGGTAGATAGATACGGGCAAAAAGCAGGAACACGGCGCACGCATTGAATAAGCTAAAAGCAAAACACGTGCGATTGACATTCAATTAATTTAGCTGGTAGGATATGTCAATAAGAGGCTCGCATTCATCCGCCATCATCAGTTCCCACCTATCACCGTTGCATCCACCCCAACCGAACCGCAGCGAACGAAATCGGAGGTTAGGAGATGCAAAACTCAGTCAATCACCCAACAAAATCAAGTCCGCTCTATCTCCGCAATCTCCATCTCAAAATCAATTTCTTTTGATCGTTTCTATAAAATCGCCTCCTCAACTACACACACACACGCTCATTTCTACTCTCCTCCAAAAATTATTCGTCTCAAACTTCGAAAAAATTTTAAGTGCTAATTTTCCCCGAGACGTAAACACAACGAAATAGGCTTAACCGATTCGGAGCTTAGGTTTAAACTCGGGCGTCAAGAACTCCGAAGTGGAAAAACACCTTTCAGCCGTTCAAAACAAACCGGCCTCTGTCCGGCACTCATCATCACTCATGACATTGTGGTGATGCATCAAATTGCTTACAACTCGTTATACAAAAAAGTTTCCTACGCTAACCCCTGCCTGCCGGCGTGTTCAATTCCACCACCTTCCGGATAAAGTGACGCAAAGCGTAGCCGCGGCGTAATGTTGTTACGGATTGAAAGCTAAATCCGTTGACAAATGGTCGACCGAGATTTAAATACAAACAGCATTTTTTATTATTATTATTATTTCTCTCTACCCTCATCCATACTTCACTCGCCTTTCATAATTCAAAAAAAAAAAAAAAAAATACATGTACCTCGTCTCGAGGTATTTACTGAAGTGACTGATAATAACTCAAACTACAACTTCATATTAAAACTCTTAGCCGTAACCCTAATAACGTAACACTCTCCCATTTTTTTTTTTTTTTGCACGCGCGTATTATTATTGGCGTTCGATACTTAAAACCTCGCAAATTATTTTCGACGTCAAAAGACAAAGATTGTTTGATGATGGGGAATCTAACCCTAAAGTAGGACTTAAAATCTTTGCATCTCGCTTTCTTGTTCGCGGCTAACAAGGTTCCTCGTTAGTCCAAATCCGTCACATATGGAGCGGAAGGGGCTTTCGCTGCTTAACAACTACGTGAATATCTGTAATAGTTGCACCATTCCATTGTGTGGAGAGCGAGAGAAAAAGGGACGTGTTACGCCGAAAATTGGGTAGGGTGACTGCCGGACTCTCATTATAAACGTGAGAAGAGAAATACTTCAAGAAACAATGTTGATAAAAGTGGAAATGGGAGAAAAAGATGGAAAACAGAAGAAGAAGAAGAAAAAAAAGAAAGTTGAGACAAGAAAGTCAGTGGAAAACAAACAAAACGAACAAGAAATCAATGTTGTATACACATTTCAACCGTATTGAATCAAAAAGTTTGAAATAAAAAAAAGGAGGGGGTAGAAAAAAATAAAAACAGGAAACGACGTGTAACTTCATACGAAAATAACCGACAGCAGCGAATTCATTTGAAACCATTTCCCTCCTACTTTTATTTAAAAAAAAAAAAATAAATAAACAAACTACTGTACTACATTATTATAACCGTTAACAAATAAAAAATATCGCTTTTTTTAAATAAATAAATATGTCAATTGAACGAAAAACTTATGAAAACAATTGTAAAGTAAGTTATATCAAAGCACATCCCTTAAAGCAATACAAAAAAAAATTGTTTGAAAAGATATGCTGCAATTATTAGATTTTGTTTGTAAATAATGCCGTGCTAAACCAATAAGATAAATTGAATGAAAGGCTAATTTCGTTCGGAGATTAAAAATCCGCGAGTCCGGGTTCGTAAAAGGTGTACAAAAAAGGCTTACGCGGCTGGGGTAAAATATCGCTAACGACACACTCGATTGGTTAACGCTAACTACATTAACCGACAGTTGTTTTGTCGATCCTTTTCTAAATGCCGGTCGACAGAGTATTACCTTACATTTTAACGCAAAGGTATTTAAGCAAGAGATTAGCCATGAATTATTATCTCTCATTTCCCTTTACACATCTCATAATCTCCTACAATCCCAACTGCACTTCTGTTGGACTCAATAGAAACGGGCAAACAAACAGAATAATTATGCAAAAAAAAAAAAAAAAGGAGAGATTTTTAACAAAACTTTTCAACCATTCCACCAACAAATCAAAATTCATTCATGAACAATGTGATCTACTATTTTGATACGAGAAAATAGTACAGCTACATAGCCAAATTAAAAAATAAAGCCTCATTACACTTTTTTTAAAAACAATATTTAAGCATGGACTATTTATTAATACAATTAGAATAAATTCTAGTTTCTAAATTTGTCAGACTATTACTGCTAATTCAATTTGCCCACACAGAACTTATCGATGTTTACACTGCTCTACTTGTACTAGTATTTTAACAAAACTGACTTTTTGCCAATCATTTTTTTTAACAAACTAAATTACCAAATCTAATGTAAAACTATACAAGGCGTAAATATCTTTAAACAAAAATTACTGTACAATAAAATTGCAAAACCGGAAAACTTGATATCAAATTAATTTTGAAAACAAACCTCAGCTACTCAATTTTTTTTTTTTCTTTTCCTTTTAAACTAATAAACTTAATATTCAGACATCATAGAATTGATAGAAGGGTGAAATACTATACTGTATAATAATAAATACCACTTATCTCATTTGTATACATTTAACGTTAATTTTCTATTGTTTTTCGTACTTTAAATAATCTGAAAACAGCAATCGTGGTATTGCGCCTTTTTCGGTAGCTCTTTTTTATACCCCACTCGCTAATTTTACAATTTTGTAAAACCAGTCAACTTTAAATTGATTTGTTAAAAATTAAACGATTAATAATTATAGCATTAGCAACCAATTGCCAAACGCATTCTACATTTTTAAACTAGTAAGTAATAACTACATGTAAATAGCAATTAATAAAAATTTAACAATTTTACCACTGTTCAATTTTAATTTTATTGCGTGTCGTTTTAAATAACTATAAATCCGTCTAGACCAATCAATAGTTTTATCGTTAAGCTTTTTGTTTAATTAATAATTGATAAATATGACTTTTGATTCTCAACGTAAGGTCTCCAAAAAAAAAAAAAAAAAAAGTTGAGAGTAAACGGAAAGCAGAAGAACAGCGCCATCTTTCGGCGAATACTCGTATCTTCCAAGAAAGCGCCCTACTCCAACATCATTTAAAATCCAGCACATAAAAAACGCATCATTTCTGACCACGCAATCTATTACATTATGAAAATCAACTCACGATCGTATACCATATCATTTTTCTAAAAATACACTCTAAAAAAAGACGATGTCCGCCCTTATCAAAATACTTTTTATACATATTTTCTATCAACGAATTTAACGTGTTTGGTGGGAAAAGAAGTATCCCATAATCCAATAGCCATTGTGTATGCACCGATGAACACATCACAAACATTACATTTGCAACTGCAGATTCAATATGTCCATTTTACAAACTATATCTCCACCGTCTTTCTATACAAATATCTCCATGTACGCAAACTTAAAATCAATGCAAAAACTTTCCCCACTCTCTCCCTCCCTCACCAACCCACTCTTATAATGTCTGCCACACTTGGCAAAAGTTTAGAATATCAGTTCTTTAAAGTATGCAGCGCTTCACAAGCCATTAAAATGGACCTTTACGGATCGAGTAACACGACTGGTAACGTTATCGTGCCACACAATAGAATAATATGCACGGAAAGAGGGCGAGAGAGAGAAAGTAGTAGGAGGAGGAGGAGGAGGAGGAGGGTACTAATACAGTATCTTGATCCTAAAATCCACGCGGTCCAAATAAACGTATGTATATATCTGTATGAATATGGATGATGGAAGAAATGAAGGTCCATCCGAGCGACCAGTGCACGCTGTCTTTTGTTCGGGATATCATATCCTTGCGTTTCACTCTCATCAAATGCAAAAGCCTCTCCTAACCTCCCCCCTCCGTTCCAAAACTCCCCTTTTACACATACCGCATCAAAGATAATGCTCATGAAAACCCAAGTTGAACATACGCCAAAACGGATATTACGAATGACGTGTTACCACCACTGCCACCAAAAAGAACATTAACTTGGCCCTCCCTTCCCACACATTAAATAATCCGTATTTACGTATTAAGAATTTATAGATAATTTTCTGTTCCTAGAACCGCCTAATGCACGCACATTCGTTAACTATAGTATTCGTCCATAAAAAGTAGTTTGGTAAAACTTCCACTCTCATAAAAAAAATATATACCGGTAATCGAAATTAAAGCTAGTTAAGTCTGGTCAACATTGGACTACATTAAGATTCTACCACATTGGTGTATGTTTTTTTACTTATTTACAGTATTACAAAACTACTGTGTAAGTGTATTTAATATTGATACGTGTAGGAAGAGATTGCCAATCGTATTTTCCTCCTCTACAAAAAAAAACCCAGCCGAGAAGAATCAAAACACTTTACGAGTAAATAAATAAACAACTTCGCCATTTAACCATATTCGCTAATTAGTGCAATTACACACAGCAAATAACTTGTTTACACTAAGCTTTATTTTTTTCTTCTTTTCACTTAATATTGTGAAGTCTGGAAATCGTTGCTAGACGCTACCTAATTTACTTCCTACTAAAACCAGCTATTCTAGACTATTAATATCAAATAAACCAAACAAAACGAACAGTTTTTTCTTATAATTATCCCAGCATTATCAACCACTCGTTATTACATCCATAAACAAGAGGAAAATTCCTCTCGTTATTTATCAATATGACATTAAAAAGTTACGAACTCTATATATATATTTTTTTTAAAAAAATCTGTGACCGGACAAATCATCATAGGATAAACTTAACAAAAAAAAACTTGGCTAAAGGATGAAATGATTCTATTCAAAATACACTGTCTCAAAATAAAACGTACCCATCCCAAGTTGCGCTCTTCATAAAATATTTCGACCACAAAATATCCTGGTAAGAACTTCCCCTCTCCTCCACACACAATTATTTATAGTTAAGGAGAAAACCCGAAATTATCTTCTGCATAGACTCTAGAGGAGTATAATTATTTCTATCGTAAACAATTCATGTATGGGCAAAAAAATATTTGATGTTTGGAGATGTACATAATATGTTATAACAGGCGCATTTTAAATGTCAAGACCCCTTTTATGTTGGGATTTTTCTTGTCCTAACACCAAAGAACTATACTGTACCTATATTATAAAATTATGTCTCTATTTCTAAATTCATACTGTTCTTTTTTTAAATTGTCACCTAAATATCCTGATCGCCAGTCGTCTTCTATAATATAAATAGGAGCGCGGTACTCAAGAGTTCGTCTCTTTCCTTATACCACTGTTTTAATGTTATTGTCATCAACCGCAAAATCGCCCTAGCGTAGAAAATCGCGCCAACGAATAACGATGAAAAGTAGCAAACATCGACACTTTGATCCGAACATAGAAAAAATTATATCATCGGTAGAGGAAAATCATTTCCGAAGGCGCAGGCAGTCTACCGCGCTTACCAAAACCGGAAGAGTGTACTGATTCCAATAATCAACCGTCCGCGAGAGGGCGTTAGTGAAAATACTACAACTGTACAATAATAATTATTGTTGTGTTGCAAACTTTGGCCTTGGCGTACCGGAACGCTGTCATAACTTTATAACTACTGTATGCCATAATATCATATTTTTTTCTTTCCCCCCCATCTCCTTCTTATCCTGCCTTTTTCTCTTCATTCTCCATCACTTAGCTATCAGTTGAATAGACTAAAAAGACATTTGAGCATGGCGAATGAAGAAAATGTTCATTGAGATGTGGAATTTGCGGTTGAGTGAAACGAACGGACATGCGTAGGAAATGGTTGCACACATATTTGCTGACACGACCGTTCTAACGACGAATAAAAGAGAATTAAAAGAGAATAAAAACAGATTTTGGCTTTCGTCGCCTTCACTTGCTTACCCGTATACAACAACGTCTCTTGCATTATTTATCACTTACACTTCGTCCGCTCTCTTGCTTCTCTCTCCTCTACCCAACAAATATAATATTCAAGATACAATATAAAAAAATAAATAGCGGACGTCTTAATTTCGATATTACCCCCTCTATAATTAAATAACTTTATTTCTCTTTTATTCTCCGATTAAGAGCGCATTAAACACTACTACTACCATCCTTGACCAAAGAAAAGCCGCAATTTTAATCTAACTTTTGGCGGCTACGTCATTCGCCCTGTATCATTAATTTGTACTTAATAGTAGTCGGAGTGGGTGGCGAAAGTCCTTTCCAAGCTAATCTACTCCTTATTTAAGTCCGATTTCATTTGTTAACTTCCATTCGGCTGAACCGGAGGAGAGCCTGACCTAATCTGTATTCCGTCGACCGATCAAAGCTCGTTATTTCCAAACTCACAAAAGCCTTGTTCCAAGAAATTCTAAACAATAACCAACTTATATTCCGATTAATCTAGAATACGGATCGAGATTTACGAGGCTCCAACCGCCATTATATATCGTTACTTCCGGTGTGGTGAGGAACGGTCATAATCGATCGATAAAGTACATAAAATGAGCGAATTTATTACGGAGCTGCGTTCGGAAGATGGAAAATACGCCGTTTTAACCCTCAAAACTCGTTAATTTACTGTCACAAACTTAGCTTATATCTAAAACTTATAAAGAAATAGATTGGAGAACATATTTTTTTAAAAAAAAAAAAACTTTTGTAAAACTCGTAGAAATCACAATTCAAAATTCTAACTTAACACCACGTTTAACATATTGCTCAAGATTAAGATAAAGGAACTTCAACACTTTTTCTATTTTTTTAAAGTCTTCTTGATAGTGAAAAAAATTAAATTTTCATTTCGTCTTTCGCTTCTTAAATACATGTACACAAATTTCCCTTAATTTCTATTAGAAGAGACGTATTCTTAATCAATTAAAACTATTGAATAACACATTTGCAAGTATGAAATAACAAAATGCAACTTTCTAATACAGGACAATTAGCAGTCGACAATCAGCTGAGTCAATTTTTACTTTTTAAAAAATATTTCGAACGTTATTCTCCTTTCGATTTTATTTTTTACAAGTGTAACGTCTATAGCTAAAATGTGAATAAAGCAAATTTAGGGGTTTAAAATTCGTCAAATAATGATAGGGTATGAAGAACTTTTGAAGAGCAACTGTTGTAACATTTTTAAACTTGTGCTGTTATCACGTCAGTCACGCTGCCGTCACAGACAGTAAAAGTAGCGTAATTATTGAGATTGCGGAAATGCTCCGCTGAAAACACCTGTTCATTAAGAACCCCGACGTTAAGCAAAGTTGGGCCTTTCAAGTGGTTGCATAGGTGATTTGAATTCCAACTGCTTCTAGAGTGATATTCTGGCTTCTCGAGGGTCTCTGTATTCTCCGCTGCCCCTAGAAACCTGAGTTAAGACGCTCGGGATGGGGCCAGCAAAAATGCCCCGTTCGCTCTCATGTTCATAAATTTTTAAAGGGCCGAATTATACGGTAGTTGCTTTATAGAAAATGTCTTACTACGTTAAAAAAAAATGTAACTTAAAAATAATAAGTGTTGCTCATTATTTCTTATTGTTTTAAAGTTAAAAACGCTTTTTTAAAACAAAAAAAAAAACTTCTGTGCTAAATAATTATTTTGGTAAAACTTTTCGTCGAACAATACGACTCTGACGTTATGTCGCGATACGCAGATTATCGACATTTTACTGTATAGTAATTTTAAGCTTTTATTAAGAAAATAAATAAAAAAAATATTGGCAATTAGCGAGCATTTTCCATCTCCGTTTTCAACGCCAGCCAGTGAAAAGAATGATAAGCCTAATAGTTATAATAAATAAAAAAGAAAAAAAATGAAGCCTGAGGGAATGAAAATCATCGTGTGCATTTTACTTAGCTTCCACTCATTTCCTTTCCTTTTCTCCGCCTAATTACGTTGATAGATTTGTTCCAACAATCATTGCTCGCGTCTAATATGCAAAACTAATTTTATTTTCCACCGCTTCCACCTCATCTTTATCTATTTAGAAAGAAGTAATGATTTTTACTAACAAATTTAAATAACTGCGGCTCAGTAGATATTTGATGCAATTTCAAAGTTGTAGAAAATTGGCAGTCAGGAACTCTTCTCACTCCCATCATTCCCCAACCCCTTCTTTTATCATCACCGTTAGGCGCTTTCATTACGCATATTCAATTATTAGCATCATAGCCGTAAATATATTTTGAATGTTATCTTTCACGTATAAAACGATTGAAGCCTAAGGTGACGATTTCTCAAGAATGATACACACATTTTCAAACTACAGTAGTATCTCCAGCTCGTTGCATCTTCCAGAAAAACCTCCGAGCACAAACTGATTTCCGCAATCACTCTTCATCGCGCTCTTTCATTTAAATTATTTAAAAGATAATTGAATAATAAAAAAAATTAAAGCGGCCCATTTAGTTTCACAATAATAAATTAGGAAAGAAAAAAACCTGTTATCGCTTCAAATTAAAAACTTTCATTTCTTAAAAACGGTATAAAACTTAAAATCACAACGCACGAGTACATCGTTTTCGTAAATAATGTTTCATTCTAATTTCTTTTGTTTAAAATAAATCAAAACATAAAAGTTGACACGATCCTAATAATAATATTTTAAATGAGAAAATTTAATATTTTTCATATTTTTCCCTTGCAACTAAAAATTTCTTTAAAATGATGTACATATCTAAAAATAAAAAATTAAAACAAGTATTTTCAGTTGAGACTCTTAAAATATTTCGTTATACTGAAAATTTCATGTTACATAATTTTATATTCGAAAATCCTAAAAAGTATTTCGCCCTCAAATGAATAGAAGCTAAACCACGACACATTCAGTAATGTGACGAAGCGATGACGTTGTCGAAGACGACAGAGGCGTATTATAAGTAACGAAGTCTCCGCCGATCTGTCATACCATCCGTCATGTATCATTCTCCGTTATCAGTAAAACCGACTTTTTTTTACGTACACAGTACATAATATGTATATAAGTTGGAATCGGAGCGGCTATAGGCCTCGTGTGCATAAAAAGAGCGCATCATCGTGCTCGTCATAATCGTCGCGGCGCATGAAACGCCACGATAACTGCTTCGAGAGATGGCGCTGTGGAAAAAGAAAGAAAGAAAAAGAAAAAAAAAACTTGGGAGGAAGTGCGCGGTTGGCAGCTTAGAAAAATCGTTTAACCACAAACTTATTACGTTCATATAATCATCATTTACTGATCGAAACGCTCGTTCTACATTGTCCGTGTTGTGAGAAGGGAGAGTAGGAGGGGCTTTTCCAGCTTTTATCGGTGGAAAACGATTCAGCCACTCATTTTTTAAAAACTCCTCCACGCTGATTGAAAACGACTGAGCGTAATTCAACGAAAAGGAAATTATACTTCATATTTCATATTTACCCTCCTACCCACCACCACCCCACTCATCCCTCTCCTACCCTTACAAAACACTTGTATATACGACAACAAGTGCACAAACCGCATTTAATTAATGTCAGTTTTCGACGCTGCTTATCTTATTTCCCTCGTGAAATGATATATACTAGTAGTAGGCAGCAGCCACCACCTCATCCCAATTCCACCACCCTGCTTATAACGCTGTACTTTCACACATGTAACGCTCCTAGCTGCCGATTCAATCCGATGCCCACGCTTGCGTTTTCGAGTTACACACTGCGCAAGCGTACTAGGTAAACTTATTTACGAGCGAGCGTATCCCTGATAACAGATTCCCATTACGTTGTCGATACATCTTCGAAAACACTTTTTCACACTAACTCTTCGCCACTTTTTTTTTTTTTTTTTCTACTTCTCCTCATCCATCCTCTCTGCACGTCACGCTTATAGCTTCACATATCTTGCTAAATTTACAATAAAACTTCTTTTTGAGCTAAGATTTTGAGCTAAATACAGATAAATTGTACCGAAATATTTTAAATAGCTCATTTAAATTTATTCAAAAAAAAAAAAAAAAACTTTGGTGACGCAGCGTTAAAATAATAGCTTTCAATACAATCACCAAACGCCACAAAACTGCATAATGAGCTATTATTAATTATAAGCGATGATAAAAGATTCAAACTGTATAATTTAATAATATTAGCATAACTTATCTTATCCTAAGAAAGAGAACAACGAAAAAAAAAGTTTGGCAAAATGATCGAAACAATTTTACCACTTCCCAGATATCGATTCAAAAATTTCAGGTTTTTATTTTATTCCACGTATAATGTAATAAAAAAATAAAATTATTACGTTTCATTTTTTTAAAAAAAGAGAAAAAAAAGTTTGCGCGGTGCACAAGTTGAATAGAATGAGCATCAACTGCGAGAATGACGTGACTCCATTCCCCAAAAAAAAAAAAAAAAAAAAATTTAAAATGCGCCATATACGATATAGAGTAAAATGTTTTCTTTAATATTTTTTTCTTCTCATTCTTCATTGAGATATAAATATGACTCCTTGCTATCTCCATCATTTTTTTCCACTTTCTCACTTTCAATGTATAAAACGCTGTTTTCGGCATAAACTGAAGCTGTAACGCAGCATCCACAAGTTTTAACAAAACCCCGAAAAAACTCTTATCTTCCTTCCTTCGCCTCATTTGTGATAGAGCCACCCCAAACCCGCGCTTTCACACAACTTCCAGATATACGGAAGAAAAGTTGACATTTTATATAAATGGTGCGCAAATAGCATGTAAAAAAGTATATTTTTTTTATTATTATTATTTACCACCCTTCTCGCTCTCGCACTCTCTCGCTTTCTCCCGCATAACAACCAATCCCCGTCACTGTAACTCACACTCGGCGCAGATTATTATGGGTCCTGACCATATTGTAACTCGATACTTGAATGGGCGGATTCAATGTCCTTCTATCTCCTTCCGGTGGGCGAACGATTTTCGCAACAATCAACCGTATCGTCACAACTGTGAACAAACCAATGAATCGCATTATTCCATTTTTTCCCCATTCAAAAATTCCCCTTTCATATTCCCATTCTCAACTTTTGCAAACGCCTTCATCGCAAAAATCAAATACAGTATTGTCTTATTAATAACTTATTATTTGAATTACTTCGAATAACAATTTTTTTAAAAAATTGTTGTTTACAACAAAAATTTAAAAAATAAATAAAAATAAATTTATTAGCTTAATTTTTTTTTTTAATAAAAAGCAAGATTGAAAAGTGCTTAATACCATTTCGGATAATAATTATTATATCGTTCGTCATCGGAGCCAATAATTAGCTGCTTGTTAAATACTTCGTCGGTTGAAAGATTAATAAAGAGAATATCGGAACCCCAAAGTTAAATTTGAGGATGGAAATAAAATGTTGCCAGGAGAGTCGCTCGGATACATTCCGCCGCTGCGCAGTTTCATTTCAATCACGCTACACACACCCCAACCTTCATCTTATCAATAATTAGTCTACCAACAACATTAAAAACCAATTTAAAAATGCTGAAAAGCTCCATTAAAAAAATTACGCAAACGAAAAATAATCGGTAGAAAATTGCGAAGAACGTTTCGTGCCAATTAAATTATCAGAAATAAGCGGAAAATTGACGCGTGGGTGAGCAAAGGGCATTTTTTCAAAACAAATATTGATTCTTCGTTTACGACATACATGTAAAAGTTGATTTTAGCCTTTAATTCAAAATTAAAAGTTGATTATTTTCTCATCAACATTATTTTAGTCTCAACCTAATACTGAGATTTTAATTAAATTCAAATACCTGATATTATGTTAAATAGAATTTTTTTCTTTTTTTGAATAAAAAATAAACTTAACAATTTATTTCTTAGCCACATTTGGTTAAGGGGGTGTAATAGAAGTTTTTAGCGACAAAATACAAAATTACACAGCCTTGACACGAATCTTAGCAAGATCGTTAATAAAATGAGTGCATTTTACCCCAACAATGCAACAATTTAGAATTTTATCACGGAGATCGCACGACAGCCCATTCCAAAGAGCGCGAATCATTAAGAATCTCATATTTTTACTCTAAAATTCAAAGCGCATAGTATTATGGTAATGTACTATTAAATGTCTCATTGTAAGAACTAGTTTGGCAGTGTGCACAAATTAAGTTATTATTTAAACCAATAGAGATACTGTATTGCGGATATAAGTTTTTTTCTTTTTCTTATGCTTACTCGTAAGTTCACTTCTTATGTGGTCCGTTTGGAATTTAATTTTCCTTTACATCAGTGGAACAATAAATTTCAAACTTTGACGGCATAAGAACGAGGAAAATATGCTCAACAGCAAAATCCCTATTTAATAAGAAAAATTCAAAAAAGAATAATTTAAGTCAATAAACCTCTTCCAAACATGCCTCATTAAATAAATTCGAAATTGATAAAATTAAATCTTGAAATTTATAAATTTTAAATCGGCAAAATCTTTAATTAAAAAACCTCCAAATGTATTTTATTTTAAAATGTACCCGCTTCACTTGTAAAATTGACGTTTAACAATAAACTGTAAATCACATTACGGTGATGTCAAAAAAATGTGGAGAAAAATGTCTAAAAATTAGAACATACTGATCATTTTATCAAACCTACTTTTTTTTTTCTGAGCGGCATATGCAATTTTTCAAAGGAGATATAATATAAACATTTCCTTAATTTGGAGCCTTTATCATTTTTAATAACCACTCACTCCTATCTCAGCTATCGGCAGACAGCAGTTATAAAATTTAATTTAAACACGCATTCTTTTCAAAAGCTAATGTTACAATCTACAATGTAATAGCAAACTACTGTATTTAAAACTTATAATTATAACGATATCCATTCAGAGGCTCACGCGAAAGACAGCAACGGGATAGTTCTACTTGGAATAGGATGGACCCAAACCACAAACCTGCTGTTCAGATAAAAGCTGTTGTACGCATTTTTTGGACCCTCATTGTTTGTAACGCTTAAGACCTTATAGATTAGGCGGTGTGCGTAATCGAAATAGATGTATTGTGTTAGAATTGACAACTCCAACTTGTAAGCAATAAAACTAATGTCATTCCGATGGAATTCTTAAATGTAAACTCTAACGTAAAACCGCAGCATCTAAATGCTACATTAATTTTATTCTTACTGGAACGCACATTTATTTTAAAAAGTCTGATAATATTTTTAACTTCATTTAAGGAAATGATGAGCGCTAGGTTTAAAATTAACTCGGTTTCTATGACTTTGCATAGAGGCGTACGACAACAAAACTTGTTTCTCTCTGATCATCCTCCTCCGCCGCCGCCTCCTGCTCATTCCTCCCGCATTTTTCCATTAATCAAAACGACTTGTAATTTCTCCTCCTCCTCCCCCGATCCCACCTCTCTCTACCCCACACTTCTCAAACTCAATTTGAGCACCTAATCAACATCGACGCCAAAACAAACACGCACAATTTAACGACGCCCTGTATCGGCCAGCGAGGAATAGATATGTCGAGAGCGACAACAGATCCTATTAGAGAGTTTAACGAGAATGTAAACAAGACGCGTAAAGTGACGTTTAGAATAATTGCCGCATCAACTTGATGTCATTAAAAATGCAAATCGTGCTCGCCGCCAATTTTCGAGGATAATTTTCCATCTCTAGCACTGACACGAGCTCTCTTTTTTTGTTTTGTCTCCTAATTTGTGCATTAAAAAAACTTAATAAAAAATGTCAACATCTCATTATTGAGTAAAACCCGTAATTCCAATATAATTTTAAACCCCCAAAACATTAGTTTCGAAGCCATCATTATACTCTGAAGAGACTAATATATAACCGACAACGTATAATTTTGTCAAATTTAAAAAAAAATCCATTCTTCAATTTTTATATTTCCGCAACCAACTTAAATATTCATTTCGTTATCAAATTTCAAACTTCCTTATATACGTTTAAATAGAGCTATCGCTTAAATTAATATTCTTCGTCATTTTTTTAAAAAAATATAATGTAACAGCAAAGCCTCGTTATAAAAAAACCTCAGGAAGATAAGCAATTAATTTTTGCTCGGCATAATTATTCTCTAAAAGAAAACCTAAGACTGATTAAATATAGATTTTGCGGATATGTTTTTTCCTCGGTTTTTATGCTAAGTTGAATGCTTATGACGTCCGAGTGTGGAATTTATTTAAATCTGTGCAAAAATAAGTTTGTCATTCTAAAATTTTATTCTGGCTGAACCTGAACCTGTCACCAACAAAAGTTTTAAAACAAAAGTATTATAAAAAATTATAAAATTGAGAATAGAATCCTTACATTATTGAGGCGTCAATAACTACAATATTCTAAAAAAAAGTGTATGTCCTAAAATCTCGTCATACAGTATTGGTACGTTGGTATAGTGTAGCCTACTAATGGTATAATTTTTAGACAAAAAGTTACCGCTACATTTTATACACGTAGGGTATAATAATGGAAACGAATAATCCTTCTCCCAAAAAAAAAAAAATCTCGCTAATTTTACTGTCAGAAAAATATATAGAAAATCTCTCCGTTCCTTCACGCGAAACCTCATTTTGATGTTTGATGAAATTAATGTAATGAAGTTTACGACCTATAACAGAACGAAAGAGTGAGATAGAAAGAGTTGAAGCTGCTTAGCGATTCCAACTTCTCTCTCTTTTCCATAAATGACATGACGAAGCCATGCCAACTCATCCATTAAACGTAAACCTAAATGCATGTGTATATAAAATATAAGGCTGATAAGAAAAGCTATTAAACGTAACGCCTCATTTATGCCGAGGGAAAATTAATAATTAAAAGGACAGCCATCAGATAGAACAGCGCGCAATAGATGAGGAGAGCTTTGCGATGCGAAGCTTTGAGCGAAGAGAACCGAACCATGTGATCAGTCGCCAGTGTTACTAAATACGAAAATAAAAAATAAAAAAAAAAGAAGAAGAAAAAAATAAAAATAAAATACCACTAAAACAATTTGTTTATGGCAAATACTTCACTTAGTTAAATGCTTTTTATTGCATTTCAGAGTCATAAACCGACACGCAAAAAAGAATATTCCAATAAAATTAATTTCAAAAAAATTAAAATTTATCGGGAAATGCTTTACTAAATAAAGTTTGAGGTCGACCAATTGTATCGGAAATAATAGCGGAGGTATAGAGATATCTTTAGACAAAAGCTCGTAAATGCTTCGTTTCACCGTCTATTTTGCCGACAAATTACAAAAATGCTTTAATTAAAACGCCACCATGGTTACGATTAGACAATCAAAGAAATCTCCAATCAAAATTTAAAATAATACCTCTCTCTTAATACACGCAGTCCAATTAACATTCGCATAAGACATTGATCTCTCAACCTGAAGGGAAAAAAGTTTTGATTCCGGCACGCCACTAACAACGAATGAGAAAGATGCTATATTATACGATGAAAATAAAGGGGAGTTGGAAAAAAAATGTTAAAAATAAAATCAAAAGAGAAAAAAAAAAAAATGCAATCATGAGCGAGTGTTAGCTGAGCTTGTAATAAGCGTGGTAATAAGTAAACTTATTAGACGCTGCTGTACACGTAAATTGTGTTCGATCAGTGCGGTGATGAAAAAGCATCTCCTACACAATATTTCCCTAATTACCACCTCTTAATACATCGACTACGTAAGCGTATTATAAATTGGCATTAGAGATACGTGTAAAATATGTATACTCACGACATATTTCTTATTTCTCATCTTTCACTAT
This sequence comes from Polydesmus angustus, assembly GCA_034698085.1. Lineage (NCBI taxonomy): Eukaryota > Metazoa > Arthropoda > Diplopoda > Polydesmida > Polydesmidae > Polydesmus > Polydesmus angustus. Next base: position 4,396 of record JAQGAY010000501.1, on the reverse strand, counting down.
CCTTAATTAACAAACGTAGCTGCACGGCGCATGTACGCTATACGAAAGCTGGCTTTGTGATCTTTTGTATGTAAATGACTGCTTGGCGCTATGCGATTCCCATTAGCCAGCCACACTTTTACTTTATTTCCTATTATACATCCACTCACTATGTACGTACAGCCATTAACTTGTCAATTTCAAGACGAATTGATGTGAAATTCAGCAGGCGGAGACTTAAACACTGTAATTAAACATACATCTCATTATATATGCATGAATGAAAGAGAGACAGAGGAGGAGAAAATGAGATCGAAAGTGAGCGGCAAATTTTTAGAAGGAGGAAGAAGAAAAAAAAAAACAATTTTCGGTAACAGCTTTTTCGTAATGCACGTATTATAAATATGCAACGTTCATTAAGGCGTGTATCGTAAATAGAGAGGAACCCGCGCTAGACCAGGCGTACACCGCCATATACAACTTAACAATTCAACTTTGTTGGATGTCTTTCCAAACTCTGATTTCCGATACCTAATTATTCCTAGCAACGCATCGATTCCTTAATAAATGCACATAATTAAAATGTAATCGCCGGCTAATTCTTTTTTAAAAGCCGCATTCAATCGGGCGATACAAAAAGTTTTTTACGAAGAAAGTGAGTTAGGCTTACCGCCATGATGATTCCACAGCCGAGAATGTTGATCTCCCGTCTTCTTGAAACTCTTCCCCACTCACAAAGAAATGTATCGTTGGCATACGTTTTAGAATTTTAATTACCCGCACTGGTTAATAAAGTTTGTAAAAAGTAACTTTAAATTAAATAAACTTCGCGTAGATTTCTTGAATAGTATGTTCTTCATTTTAGATGACAGCAGTTCCACCGACAACGAAAACGCCAACTACAGTATCAGATGCTGCTACACTAGCGCCACCACCGCCAATAATTTCAATGGCGCGCGCGCAAATCGTAATTACATGACCGTATTAGTTAAAAAAAAGGTTTGTTCGACGACATTCAAATAATTCTTTTTATGAAACCTCGATACAGATTTATTTTGAGCTTGTAATTTGTTTTTCGGATGTCACAAAGGTCGTACACAGTATTCACTCACAAAGTTTTTATCAAATAAAAAAAAACATCCCCATAACATTTTGTAAACGCACGCACATATCCAAATAATTAAAGTTTAGCACGATATAATAATAATGACAGTCACAAATTAAACGCTACAAAATTTAATTTCTCGATTGGTTGGTGTTTCTAGATGTAAAAACTAATTGAAAAAATGCTGATTTTCTATAATTATTATAAGGTGAACCAATTAAAAGACAAGTGTTCGAAATCATTACAAATAAATCGCGTTTTAATAATTACTTTTTCAAAAAATATTCAGTTTCTCTAAAAATTAAAATGCTAAACAGTGTAGCATGGTATAGTGGATAAAACAACGCGGATTTAAGAAACGAAAACACAAAACGAGAATAACAAATATCTGAAGTTTAACAAAATATTGTGTGATTTTGAAAACAAATAATGGAAAATATGATTTCTAATGCAAATAAGTTAAGATAAAAACATCAACAAAATCAGATATAGGTTTTTCTGTACACAACACCTTAAACAGGCAATGCTACAAATTATAGAGAAAAGTTGAAAATTTCTCGTGACGCACATTGACGTTTTGATTTATTCAAACTTTCTTACCTGCAGTGGTCAATGGCGAAAGCTGCACAGAATTAAATCTAGAATTATTCAGCTGTAACATACATGATGTATGGTGTGTCAAATCTTAACGAGTGCTTGTAACTATTAATTCGCGCATTAAAACCAACTTTAGATGATGCAAAAGATTAAAACCAGAATTACGTGATTTAAGTTCTGTAAAATGCATTGGTAGTAATCCTATTGATATTCAACTGGTAAAGAAAAATAAAAAAGCCAAATAACAGTTCTTAAAAACCGAATACGCGACGCATGTTTGTCGTCATCACTTCTAAAGGTTCATCTTTACTCGATACTAATTATCTCCTTCGTCAGACCCCTCTTCTTCCTCCTCTGCTTCTTCTAACCAGGTTAGCCACTGATTCACCTACACAAACAGAAAAAAAAAATAATGTAGTTATAAGTCAAACAATAATTTTGCATTTAATACCTGAAACAATGCCTTTCCTTTTCCGGGATACTGATCAGTTATATCCTCTTTCCATTGCAAGAACGCTTCTTCCTCAATTATCTCAAGCGTATAAAACATTATAAACCATCGCAGGAGCATCCCTAACGGAACCAATATTTATAAAATTTTAAAAATTCATTTAATGTAGATTAACATACCTTTAGGAAAATTGTTATTATAGCAATGAACTTGTAGTGCGTATAAAGCAACAACTTGCAAATCTGCATGATCGTGTAAAAAGGCTTGGAATACAGGCTAAATATTAAAAAAACATAAATCGAGAATTAAAAAAATTCATAATTAACGCACTTACCTTGTATTTTTCTAAAAGTTCTTTTTCTTTTTCTTGAAGCACTTTATCTGGTGCGACAGTTGGGTCAACACCGTCTGCCAAAGTAGTTCGCATGGTAATAAATTTTAGCAAGCTAAAGCATAATAATAACACATAAAATAACATACAGCCAAAGAAAATTTAATTAATCTAACCATGAGATAAGTGCATTAATAAACCCAGGAGTTGTTTGCTGGTTTACTTCTACATTCTCCTTCACCCATTTGTAAAAGACGCCAGGATTAGAATCATTTTGAATTTGCTTCCAAAGATCTGCTTGAATTCTTAACAAAGGAAACAAAAAACTCAAACCGCGGTCTTCTAGTACATCCATGAGTCGTTCCTTCGTTCGGTCAATTTCTGGCAGTTAAAAATATCATAATTATTGTTTACGGAGCTAAACAGCAGCAGTGAAAAAAATAATTACCAGGTAGCATATTCTGTAAATTCACTTTACTTTCGTTAAATTCTGTACTTAGCCAATTCTTTCCTTGTAGTTTATGAAGCTGTTGAAGGCAAAGAGGAAAAAGTGGGTAGTGCGCTCCATTTTCCAAAGGTTCTATAAATGATTTAATTTGAAAAATCTATATGAAAAAAGCTTAAATGTATTTAATTACCAGCTAGTTCAGCAAGCGATGCCAATTGCGCGATTATAGCATTAGCAGCAATGCCAGCAACGTACGATTTAACTCTTGGTACATCAACTTCAAGTTCAGACATCTGAGACAAAACGCGCTTGAAACCCTACGACAAGTTTAAATTCAAAAAAAAAAAATATTTGATAATTGAAAGTATTAATGATCATACCTCGATAAAATGATTTGAGCTCATTAAATTTTCCTGTTTAATAATAGAAAATATTTTGCCAACTGCTTCCCGATCGTTATCTATTGTGAAAAGAAAATACCCTATAGCAATTTCAAAACAAAAAATACCGTAATAAATTATTGTTACCAGTTTTATCAAGTAAATTAGTCATGAGAAGAACTACTACATCTGCAAGAAAGCTAAAAAATATTCATTAACTTTTTAATAAACAAATTATAACAGTTACAAGAAATACCATTTGGGTATTTTAATTTCTTTCAGAGTAGCAGAAGCTTTGTTTACGTCCAAGTTAGACAAAAAGTCGACCAAGCAATCCTCCTAAAATTGAAAAAAAAAATTAGAATATCAACCAACTATTAACATACAAGTTTTTATTATACCATTTTCTTTAAAACCTCGCTTTTAGATGGACCTTGATCTTTTTTAATTGCTTTATTTTTATCAATTGCCACTTGCTTGATGGAAACATTATTCTGACAAAAATTAAATAAATTATTTTATTTTATAATTTACATCAAAAAATTTAATTAATTACTTCTTGAGAAGGATTGGGGAAAACAATCGTCTTCTGATTTGCTAAAACACCTCCAGGGTTTAGAATGCTATCTTGATGATTATTTAAAAACGTCGATTGAGAAATGGCATTTACAGGTTTGGAAGCAAAGTTAGTAGTTTTAGGTTTCAGGATCATAGAATTCTGAGCTGGTCGCAAGCTTATCTAAAGTATTAAAACATTTCAATATTATATGTTAAATATTTCACACAACGATTTCTGTTTACTATACCTCCTCGGCATCAGCTGTTAGTTGTGGTTTTTTCATAAAGCGAGGAGGCACATCTTTACTGTTATCTAAAAATGTACCAAAAAAAATCAATTACATAAAGATAACAGAATAATAAGAATAACATACTATGTTGTTGTTGAGAAAAATTATTTCCTTGATTTGACTGCATGTTGGGACGGTTATTATAAAGTAGCGACATAGGAATTTGACCACCGCCGATTGGAAATTGACCTGAAAATTAAGTTTAAATATTGTAATTATTACAGCAAGTCGTCGTCAACAGTTCACTATCCATTTAC